>VYXF01007583.1:201131-218513 GCA_013397295.1 Polioptila caerulea | reverse complement strand
CCGGCTCTCTCAACACAGCCCCTAACACCCACACAACACCAGTTACAAATGTAGTTGTGATTAGTGCTTCATGCAGCAGCTGCACTCTTATTTCTACTGTAAGGTAGCTGTCTGGTTTTTTTTGTTTTGTTTTGTTTTGGTTTTTTTTTTTCTGTTTTGTATAACTCCCCTATTTTATCATTAATTTTGACTCTGGTATTGTGCTCACACATAATGCCTTAATCTTTTAACACTTCATTGTCTCTTCTGAACTTCCTTCCCAAGAATATCGGGTTCCATGCAGGGGAACGGAAAAAAAATTATCTTCAAGATATCTACGCGGATAAGCTGGGAAGGTATATCAGCTCAAAACTAACATATCCTTTCATTTTCATATTCTGCAGTTTTCCTTGACTTAAAATTACAGAGTGGCTTTTGCTCCAAGGACAATACTGTCTGTTGCAAGAATTTTGTCGTATGGGATGGATTTTGGTATTTGGGTTTGTTTTTTTTTAATGTATATCCTAAGACATTTTTGCAATGTTAGCTAATTAACTGAAATATTGAACAACTTTTTTAAAGGATCATATTTTATTCTTCTCTCAATTCTTTTCGCTGCTTCTGTAAGGCAAAACATACCAGGTTTGGTGTCACTGTCACCTCAGTGAAGCCAGATAAGAGACAGAGGTTTCCAAGGCCAGGCTGATATTGTGTAATCTGTTCCTGCGCCACCAAAAGGGGCAGCATGTCAAGTGTTAAGTGCAGATGTTGGGCAGGATGGTGATGGCTGGGGCAGGCACTGTAAAAACATGACCATGGCTCACTAGCTGACTAGTTGCCCATGCAGCTACTGAGGGGATGTTAAGAGAATTCCCTTAACAATCTTGTTAAACACACTTTGATTGTGAAGGATGACTACTGCCTTTTACCTCCCTGAGGCCTTAATGTGCTGAAGCAGGCAAGCTGTGCAGCTTTACAGGATGGTACAGATTCATAAAAATAAATTAATCATATATGATTTTCCATGCTGACAGATGCTAAGTTCTGATTAACAGTTTTGTGAGTGATTTCTGGATTTTCCAACCTACTTTGGCCTTATTTTTTTACTTCTCATCTCAATATGCAAAACAATGTACAGAAATACAATCTGTTGTCCTTAAAGGCAGAATAGTTTCTGCTAGTAGTACACTCAGGAAGAAGTA
Source organism: Polioptila caerulea (assembly GCA_013397295.1). Lineage (NCBI taxonomy): Eukaryota > Metazoa > Chordata > Aves > Passeriformes > Certhiidae > Polioptila > Polioptila caerulea. Next base: position 217,332 of record VYXF01007583.1, on the reverse strand, counting down.
TTATTCAGAATATGATGCTAAGACTGGAGGAAAGTTTAGTTAATGTTATGTTTTTACTGTATCCTCAGACAGGATCAGGTTTTAAAAGGCTTGAAGATCCCTTGACAGACTTTTCAAAATCGCCCTCATTTGCTATGGAAAACCTTAATTTATGAACCAGTATGTTTAGGTTCCTAATTACATTTGAAAACTTAAGTTTATCTTTTCTTTGATGGATTTCTTCTGTACCTTGCCCCTTTTGGAAGCGCGAAGTCTAGAAGTGGATGAGATCGAGGTGGAGCATGGTCTGTTGTTGTATTTGGACTGTGGCTCCTAAAGGCTTTTCAGCCATCTGTATTAGACACTTATTAGGCACTACATTTTTTGTCTTGGGCCGCTGTAACCAGCCCAGGAGCAGCTGTGGATGGCTGACCCCATAAAAGTCAACAGAAAATCTCCCAGTTCTGAGATCATTCAGCTGGCATTCACTTTACACAACATGCATGGGGAAAAATTAACAGAAAATTTGCATATAGAAGGATAGGTTCTGAGATGACAAAGTTAGATATGAGAGCCTAAGTTTTTCACAGACAGCTCAGGCCTTACCAGTGGTGAAGTCTTAGAAATTTCCAATATCTCTTAGCTTTCCTATATGGAATAAAATAGATCTCATTGTGGTTTCACTTAGTAAATTCATGGTGTGATCACATTGTGTATGCTTTTTAGAGTTACTACTCAAAAGAACTCTATATAAAAGCTTGGAGAGAGGAGTAAATAAGGATGACAAGGGCTGTCAAGTCTATGGAATGGCACCTGTGTGATGGAAAATGGAGTTAAACTTCCCAAGCCAAAAAGCCACACGTTTCAATTGAAACACGTAAATGTATCAGTTAGGGATATAGGATGCACTGCTATGATGAGAATGTTTGGAAGACTGACTGACCAATCAGAATTGCTATCACTCTCTTTCTATCAGACTTCAAGAGCATACCAAGAAATTTCAGCAGAGGTTTGACTAGGATCCAAAATGTTCTTGAATCATACAGCTGGGAAGGACTTTTAAAACACAAATAATGCCCAAGGCTCAATAAAGTAAGGAAACACTGGTTTGTTGTTTTTATTTCTTTTTTTTTTTAATTTAAGCAGTTTTTTGATCAATGGATATGAAGTTACAGACAGCAATAATCAACTGCACAAATGTAAAATTGAGTAAAACTTCCTGGGTAAGTTTTTGAAAGACAAAGGTCTGATCACGTGTCAGCCATGAGGAAAAGATGACCAGAATCATTCTGAGACGCATAAACAAAATTATAATTGGTAAAATTGGTAAAATGTTAAATAATACAGCTGTTTAACCCTTGTTAATTCTCTGTTGGAAAATTGTCCTGAGTCTACATTCATCACAAAGTAAAGCAGTTGCAGAAGTAGTGGGCAAAAAAATGAAAACAACTGCAGCTAAAAGAAACAGGATTGTAAGGAAAGGTTGCAGAAATTGCTGTGAAGGTGACTAGGGGAATGCATAATTTTAAGAAAACAAAAAAAAAAAACCCAAAAATCCCCAAACAAACAAACAAACAAAAAAAAAAGGAAAAAAATTAGGAAATAAACCAGATGGCCTCTTTAGGTTAGAGGAAAATAGAGTTTGTCCAGTGTGAGCAGTGTTAGGCCCAGCTTTGGGAAAGACCTTTCATTCGTGGTCCCAACATTCACATCAATAGCAGTTACTAGCTCGTGTTTGCTTGCACAGGATGGTGCTGAGAAGCCAGAAGCTCTTTGTTTTCCAGGCTGGCAGTTTTTTGAATCTTCTGTGATCTGGTTTACTGTTAGTCCATAGTACAGAGACTGTCCTGCCAAGAGTGATCAATGATGTCCTGTGCACTGTCAGTCGTGGTCACTCTTCTGTCTTTACCATAGTTGATTTTTCTCCCTTTTGGAATGATGCAGCCCACAAGGTCTGCTGTCATAGCAGATTTTCAGTAGTTCCACATAGCAGGTACCCTGTTAGCTCTATCCCCTGCTGTTAGGGTAGGGATGCATTGGTGGCCATGCTGTAAAACTCTTCATAATTTCTACTCCTGACATCTGTTTATTTTCATGTTAGGATTACATATGCCTTGGAGAATGCTAAAATAGTAAAGAGAAGGTGGAATAATTTTTCTTAATTCCAAGACCAACTTCTTTGCTTCTGCAAGATAACACTAGTAATTTGCTGTGTCCACTCTCCCACTGTCCATAGTAGAGTTCTGGATGACTGTTGTAATATTGGCTTCTTTTACTCACACTGTTTTCTGTGTTACATGTATCATTGCTCTGCTACATCTTCCCTATCAGAACTTCTGTTTCTTTCAGCAAACCTGACCTTTTCAGAATTAATCCTATCTGTGATATCATGCCTACAAAATTTATCAGGTGACAAATACCTTTGGGTGACTAGAATACTTCAAGTTATGATTGTGATATGGTAACTTTTACCAGATTGGAATCTCTCAGAGGCTAGACATAGTTTCCAGGTGATCTGCAGAGTCATTTCAACAAGTTTTTTATGAGAAAGTGTTTGTACTCTGAATTGTAGCAAGAGTGGAACAATGGAACAGTGTGGCCAAGCTATTTCCATTCTTTACCTCCTTTTTAGTTTTCACGTATTGTAGACAGGATTGCAGTTACAATAATGGCAGCAGCTTGCTATTGGAAAGCTGTAGAATATTCCTTTTCACATACAGGGCACTCTGTGAACCTGATGCTCAATGCACTGGAAGAGAGACATAATTCCTTACCTGGAGTATGGCTGTTATCTTCAAGTAGGTGGGAGATAGTGTCCTAAGTATATCTGAGCCTATAGACCTTCAGGATTTTGGAAGACTGTCCAAGTATTTTTGTTGTTTATTTTCCCTTGAAATTGCTAACACTCCATTCAGAATTCTGTATCCACCAATCCTCAGGAATGAGCTGACCCAGGCTGCAGAATGTTTTGTACAGGGCTGGATCATGTTGTGTCCAAACAAAGGACCACTAGCAGGAAAATGAGCTGTAGCTCCATCTTAGCTGTCAGGAACATTTCAACTACAATACACAGCTTTATTTGAGGCAGTGTGGGGAATTGAATTGCTCCTCCTACTGGGTTGCTTGTGTAGATGATTAGGGCATAGCTTTGCTTAGAGAACTTGTTTGCCTATCAGAATTTGTTATTGAATAGGAAAGTGCCTGTGCCTCATCTACCTTTGGCAATTTGCAACAAAAACATTATTTATGTGGCTGGTCTCAGGAGCTCCTAGATGACCACCGTGTTACTTCTGCTGTGTCTATTACTGAATGGGACATTCATCTTTACAATATGACTATATACTTAAAGTTTTTTTCAAATATTTTTGGATTACACTTATGATTTCCTGACAATTTGTGTGTTTACTCCTCAAAATGTAATGTTAAAGGAGCTATCAGAAAACATACCTTAGGAACTGTGCAAAGCCCTAGCAGGCTCAGTGTGAGTGCAGTGAGAGAATCCCGTCCTGCACACCCACACCCATGATGTGCCCTGTGGTGGGTGGGATGCACAGCACCACACAAGTGTTTCAGAGAGGGATTCTGCAATCCACTGTAAATTCACATTGCCTAGAAGACAAAACAGAGATGGATGTCTCATTGCACTAAACTTTCTTGGTCTATCATGCCAAAAGTAAAAAAAGAAATCCTGAGTCCCTATTTACTTTTGGATAAACTTATTTCCAAGGCATAATTTTTAAAAAAACAAAGCTAATATATACATTTGATACCAATTGGAGCAACAGGATTGCTGGTTGCTGTGCATTGCTTTTCCAGAAAATCAATCCTTGCAGTGGTGGAAAATTCAGTCACCTCTGGGTAATGCTGGGAGAACTGGGACTTGTGGCTGTGTAATGATTTAGCCAAATAGCACTGAAAATTCACATTTACTTTGCACTTGCATGTAGTTTGCAAGTTCTGTGGGTAGACAGAGCTGTAGACATCTCATCTGCGACCACAGACATCTCAGTTATCCTGAGAGCTGAGGTTACTAAATAACGAGTTCCAATGCTGTTGGAGGAAGCTCTCACAGTGCTCACTGAACCAGTTTTGAATATTAATAACCCTGCTTGCAGCTCTTATGAAAAAAACATGGTGTAAAAGAGGGAGATGAAAGAAGGAGGAAAACAGATTTTTTTCAGTATATGTAGTATTGAACACCATGGAAAGACACGCTATTAAAAAATGACCCAAATTGGCCTCTACCTTGGTTTCAGGATGTCAGACTCTTAAATCTATATTTAGGCAGTCTGCAAATTGTTGCTTTTCCTCCTGTAGTGCCGAATACCCAACAATTTCCATTAACTTCTCCTGAAGCTGTACAAAGTCACCAGGGCCCCATCAGCTCCTCACGTAATGCAAACTCGGGTGTCTCATCAGCAATCAAATTTTGTGTGGAACTGGAATTTTTCAGTCAAGGCAGAATCAGGTAACACCAATAACCCTCACTGTTTTATTCATCTGTAGTTGCTTGCATATATTTTATTTCCATTTTCCTTCCTCTACATGCTGGACTGGTGCAAGTGAGTCTTACTCAAAAATATCCCAAAACACACCAGAGAAAAAGCAAGCAAGACATGTAAAAAAGTTAGGAAGAATGCGTGAGGAAAACTGAGAGGAAAATAAATCTTATTTCAATGAAATCAGAGTATGAAAGGATTTTTCACTGAGAGTCTAAAGGAGATGAGCTGAGATAGCCGGCCGAGTATGTGGGCAAGATAGTGCTTATTGTGATAAATGTTGTTTGTGTGCACTCCAGCAGGAAGTAAACTGAGATTGCTTTTTCTTCACTTAAGTCCTAGGAGGAAAGCACTTGAACAGTTGCTGATCTGAAAGTATTGAGATTAATAGGGTTAATTTTTCCCTCTTATAAAAAGACAAACACCCCTTCACCCCAAAAGCCCCCCATATTCATGAAGCCACTAAGGAAGGAATAGGGATCCTGAATCCATCTAAGGATTGAAATATTTAGCTCTTTGGCAGTAACTTACATTGATCTATTTTATTTTGCATTACACCAATTGCAGATTTTATATGATTCTGAAATAATGCATGTATATCATAAATGATGTACACAAGTAATCATAAGTTTATTAGCAGTTTAACCAGCTCGCTTAAAATTAACATGTTTGGGTTTTTTCTGCATACATTAGAAGATTGAGGAACTTAATTCATGATTTCAAAGTGGTTTTTTTCAGGTGCTAATCTCTATTTTTCCAAATAAACATATTAAAATTGGCAATAAATTTCAGTCCTTAATAAGAACTATAAAATGCTTAATCTGGTAGTAACATAACATAGACCTTCTTACAGAATCTGCATTTTTTCATTATTGATTCCTTTATATTTCTTTCTTGGCTCTACTGTGGATTGAGAAAGTCATTCTGACTGAATGGCTGTAATATCTCATATTTGTTCTTCCGAGGGGCTGTTGGATCTTGGCTGTTTAGTGCAGTTGTATCTCATTTAAAACAAACTGCAACTGACTGCATGACTGCTCTAAATAAATCTGAGTGCATTTAGATTTCTGATAAAAATATCCAATAAACTTCTGGCTCCATCACAAAAATGAGCTGGGGTGCCATTTTTTCCAGTCATCTTCTTTTGGGGTCAGTATTAGGAAAATTAGTTTTTCAGGGCTTATTTTAACAACTGAAATTCATTTCTGTGTGTCTCTGTAGATACCTGGGCCTTTCTGTCCCTGATTTGATGTAACATTACTATTAGACAGTTGCAAGATGTTTTATGGAAAGAACACAACTGCACTTTATTTCCAGTGCTTATAGAGAATTGTTCTGTACTTGCTGGTGCACAGCATATGCTGTTGTTTCCTGTGCAGCTTTTTAAATTGATGCTTGCCTTTATGTTTCTCACCTGAAGGCAAAAGGGTAGTTGAGGAAAAAAATTATAATCAGAAATCAAATCAAACCAAACATGTCTTTCAATATTGAAAAGCAAAAGTATAGAGCCTCTTTGGAAAGAATGTATTTTAGATGTTTCCTGTGCCAAAATAGAATTTAAGCCAATGTGTAGGCCATTGCCACAGAAAAGCTGTTCAGCAGGAAGATTATGACTGGCACTTGATTCCTTTGTTTGGGTTCATATTGCTTTTGCTTTAGCCTGAGAAGATACTGAGTTTTAAGGGCTTTTGCATATGTTGAATTGTCTGTTGCCAGTACTGTGATACTGGGAACTCAGTTCCTGGTCAAGTGTACAATAAAGTTGCCTTCCAGTGTGCTCTGGAAAACTGTCATGGAAGACAAAAAATAGTCTTCAGTGCCTTGCAACACCCAAGCATTCAGTAATTCAGTCTGTCCTAGAAAATACAGCCAAATGTTTGAAGTGCTCTGTGTATTCTCTAGAATGGCTTTTCATAGGTTGATAGTAGAAATCAAAATCTATAAGATAAGAGAATTAAAACAAAAAAAAAAAGGGCAAGAATGGACTGGAATTGAATCTGAATTTCTTATGTAAGTGAAGGTTTCTCCAGCTGGGCTTACTGTCCTACAGCTGCATGTTTTCTTTCTTTTTGGCCAGGCTGGTATTATATTTATTATCATTGTTACCCTGAGGTTTCTGTTTGATTTTTTTTCTTCTTTTTTCCAAAATCTTCTACAAGAAACTGGTATATATATTGCTTTATTTACATAGGTTAAGCCTGCTTGGAGCTCTTGAAAAGCATACTTTACTTATAGTCATTTAAAAAATTATAATTGTTAAAATAGTTTCAAATTTGAATCTCTAAAATATTTGTGGATTATGTCCATATGGCATTAGGAAGGCTAATTAATTAGTTACTCTAATAACCTGAAGGCAGTTCAGTAAATTTCTTGCTAATGCATTTTCTAAATGCTACCATGTTTATATGTTTCACTGAGTTGTTATAAAATGACTTGTTTCCCTGACATACCCTTGTGAAAAGTGGTAGCTCACCAATCTTCTCAAGAGGGAAAGGTTAAATTAATGACTGATTCAGTCAGTCTTTCACCCTTCATTAGCACTGAATTAATTTATTAAAGATCATCTTGAGTGGTTTAATGTGTAAATTTAATTTTAAACATGCATAGAGCCTCATCTATTTACAGAATAATGATTAATGGTGAAGTTTAAGAAATATGTACCCTTCACAAATGGCTGATCGTGCTAAATTGCAAGACCTTCCCTCTAACCCCATTCTGTGGTAAAAGCTAGAAACATGCACAGGGTTGGTAAACTTGGTTTTTCCAAGGAGCAACTCTGTTTAAACACCTGCTGTGTTAGTAATGTGTAAATAGGCTTTGGTAATTAGAGTGAAACCATATCAGTGTTTCAGAAGGTGGCAGTCATAAGCCTAGAAACTGCTATGGTTTTACTTGCAAAGACTGGAGAATAAAGAGTTCTCAGCCTCAATAATAAATATGGAAAGAGTTCTTTCCATACAGAATATATTTTTTTTAAATCTGCTCATGTATTTGCATAAATATATGCAATCTTGGACTGTGGTCTTATAAATGGGATGAGATCAAACAGCGGGGCAAAAGGTCTTGAAGGTATTTCTTAGGTTTCCTTAAATGATTCTGGTGACTCACTAGGTCATCCTTCCCTTGAATCAGTTTTGAACCAATGTTTCATAAAGTACTAGTGGGAAGTTAGTGTGGGAAGTGCTCTTTCAGATGAGACCATATGTGCCCATGAAAGTTTCCCCCGTTCTCTCTTCAAGAGTAAGATTTGGAGGTTTGGATTTTTGTTTTGCCTTGGTTCACTTCACTCCGCCTACTGCATCTAAAAATGAATCCCGTAATTTTAATTATGGTAGCCATTCCTTTTTTTTGGAAAAATGAACAAACCCAAAGTCTTGATTAGTGTTTTTTTTTCATGTGATGTCTATTAAATTGTATCCTTAATAGGTTTGCAGTGCCGTAAAATGAAAGAGGAATCCATAATTCAGTCTAAAAAATGTTATATTTATTTAAGAACTGCAAATATTGATGTCTTTTGTTATTATTATTATTAAATACATGCAGGCATTACAAAAGCCTTTATTATGTTGGGCTATGTAAAAGTATTTTTGTAAGAGTTTTTTTCAGTAGAGATTTTCTGCTTTTATTGGACAAGATTTTTTGATAGAAAGATGTTTCTACATGTATAATTTATAATTTAGTGTCTGAAAGACAACACAAAGAACATGCTGATTATTCAATATTTTTTTTATTGGCTCAAATACGCATATATCATTCCCCTGTGCCGTCTGAATACACAAAACCACTGTGTGTGATGGGGTAAAAATTCAGCAGCTCTGCAGAGCAGTTTGCTCTGTTCAACACCACCTGGCAGCTGCAAGCTGGTTATATCTCTAGATAACCTCCCTGTTACTTCACTAACACCATCCAGTGTCTCATGGCTGAAATACTTTTTGTGGTCATTTAATTGACAGTACAAAAAATGCATGCAGTTTCTTTAAGAATATTCCTGCTAAAATTATCCTGAGATACTTAATTTAATAGCACAATCATGGTAGTGACCAAATATGTCAGCCTCCTTACTGAAATAATTCATATTATTGTTGGGTTTAAATAAAAGGTGCTAAAAAGATGAGTCCTTTGGTATGATTTCTATGGACTAAATATAGACACTCTAAAAGCAAGCAGGGAGATTTTGGAAGAAGACTTGGAAGGAGCAATGAAACATTCAGAAAACCTGAAAAATTTTAGGTATATTTTAGGATCAGATGTTGGTTTTGTGCTGCTCCATCTGCTTTCATATTAGAGAGGCTGAAATGAGACAGGGAGGAAAAAAATATCTTTAAACTTTTATTGATATTTTCAATTAGAGTGCTCAAATATATTCGTATATTATTTTCTATGTCCATTTATGTACAAAAGAAATCAAACCAGTAGAGATCATTTCCTATATAGAGGGAAGGAATTTTATCAAGATCTTCTTCACTTCAGATTCAATGCACAGGCCTGTTCACTTAATCCAGCAGGGGAGATGGGACTTGGAGGAAATTGATAATATTGTGACTGGGAGTGCAGGGACCTGGGATGTTTGGTGTATAGTGGAGGGAGAAAGGCAACTCTCTCACAGAAAATCAGGTTGCTGGCACGACCTACAGCAGCCCCTGCCCCCAAACCCTTTGTCTGTGGGTGCCAGTCTGATTTGCAGGCTCAGCTCTGAGCCAGGTTGTCCACCTGGGTGTGGTAGCATGAGCACAAGGTCCTGCACAAAGAATGGCAGGCAGTACTCATACTGTGATTATTCGAAATTTTGAAGAAGGTTTTTCCTCTGTTCATGTGTCCATGTGTCAGCATGGCAGGCGCCTTCCAGCAGCAGAGAATGCTAAGCTGACAAACATCCCTGTGAAGTAGCTTTGGAGTTCCTGCTGAAGCTGGGGATAAAATCACCACTTGGGTGAACCAATTTCCCTTTAATGGTAGCCCCAGTGTTTCAGCACACAGAGCTGCAGGGCACAATGTCCTCTCTGTTGCTGCACAGGGACCCAGCCAGAGTCTCATTTAACCACAGCATCTCTAGCTGCATTTGGAATCCTATGGAATCCCACCAGACAACAGACTCATGGGCAAAAATGGGGGTTTTGCTGATGACCACCAACTTCTTGAGAGAAGTTTGGATTGCTGTCTGAAATCTTTTCTAGGCATTTTCTTTCGTTCTTTATTTAACCTATGAAAATGAAAGTAATTATGTGATAATGTGGTTCTTTTAGGAATATCTTCATCACTGTGATTTAAATTGATTTCACTATCAGATCACTGAAACATTTGTGTAGTTCTCTAGCTACTCTTATGTATTAATAGTCCTGTGATGCTGAAAAGAATTTATGAAGTTTCTTACAAATGTAGTGCATTGTTCAGCAAGGAAAAAAGGAAGTAAATAGAAGCAGTGAGTCTGGACATGTTACATCTTTGAATTGTATACCGTTTTTTGCCTTATATGCATTTTTTGTGTGACCTTAATTGCAATGAAATGCTTATAACAAATATTTAATCAGGATTCAATGATTAAATAGACAAATTTAATTTTGGTCTCCTTATTTTTTTCCTAGGTAATCAATGCAGATGTGATTTAATGACAAAGTCTAATTGAGTACTTTCATTTTGTGAAAAGAAAATTAAAAGGAGAAAATACACTTTTTAAATTAGAAGTAATGATGGAGTCACAGGACAATTCCTGGGGATTAATGACTAGCTGAGAAAGCTGAAGGCTTAAGGTTTAGCTGTGGGCTGTTAACCTCAGGTGGCCATTAATTCTTCGAGCAATGCTCCATGCCCTGAGCATTATTACAGCTGAGCAGGGATGGAGTAGCAAGTTTCAGCAATTAAACCATTAGCAATATATTTAAATGCATATTTTTCTCCCCCACTTGGACATTCTGACACAAAACACAGAATGAATCAAACTGTTGATGGTATCCAGTCAAACCCTTGGTGTTTTTCTTAATTTGCCTGATCTGTCATGGAGGACACGCCACATTGTGTGCCTGCATTTGTTGAGCCACACTGTAGCTGTGCTGAACACACATTAAATATACAGCTGGATGTTCCTGCCCCCAGGGAGCCTCAAAGCTTTCATGGATTCTTGTTCTCTCTCTCTCTCTCTTCTCAACAACGATGCAGATGCCATTGGCTTGACAGCTTCAAAGTCATAGTGTAGGTAGCACCCTCTTGTCTTCACCATTCTACATGGCTAATTTCTCCATCTTTCTGCAATAAAGTTGTAGCTAAACCTTATTTTATATATCCTCATTTCTTTGAGACTGTTGTATTGCCCCACTAGTCTAGGGATGAGCAAAGCAGAATCCCCCACAAGCCAGAATTTGCTGGTGAAAACAGTGTAAGAGCTTGTACCAACATACCACTGACTCGGTGTGGGGTTTTTTCATGCAGGGAATTCTGATACCTGCAGCCAGAGCTTTTCTCAGTTCTGTAAAGAGTCAAAAGATCTCATGCTATTGCTTTCAATTTAAGATCTACATAATTACTTGAGAACACCGCGTTAGGCTGAATTTGCCTCTATCTAAGCATTGCCTTTATACATATTATGTAACTGCTTGGTGCACATACAGAGAGTCTGCAAATACCCCCAGGTCTCGGCAAAGCGTGCAGGTTTTTCTAAAGGCACTCACTATGTGGTTCAGAAACAACTGTTGAAATGCTTCAGAATTCCACGGCTAAAACATTTCAGTCTATGAGTCAAGGGCAGATTAACAGACAAAAGCAGCTAATCCAAAAATCAGCAGTTTATGCCTGAGTGCAGCAAACAGACTAATGAAGCATACAGGGCTGGCTAGGTCACAAGGAGATGTTAATAACACGTCTGCAAAGAGGTGAGTGAGCCAGCCACAGCAAGCCACCTTCCAGAGTGACTTCAGGTGAAAGAAGGACCAAAGATTACTGCAAGCACTCCCTAATTAGCAAAGTCATTATCACAGGGTCACTGTGAGCATAGGTAGCCCATCCAGCATAGGTAGCAAGCCCAAACATTTTGGTGTCATCTGCTGGTTTGAAGTGCAGCCTGCATGAGAATGCACGGCCTGTAAAGTAGGTGTGTGAGTGTTAAAGTGTGTTATGTCTCTTGTTTCACATAACTTTGTGATTTAACTCAGTAGTTCCATTTACACTGATGCAAATGTGAGTAAAATTATTAATTATTCTCAAATTAATGTGAAACAATAAAAACTCTAGGGTAGCTTTGATAATTTAAGTTGATTATAACAGTTAAATGTTGACAGGATAATGCATTCATCAATTATTCCACCAAATAATACATCTTTTATTGCAGTTCTCTACTTGTCAAGATAAATCTCTCTATTTTGAAACTGTCTCTACTGAAACTTCCATTTGTGGTTGTGTTCTCCCATAGCTGCTGCACGAAGGAATAAATCATGTGCTTGCACATTATGCCAGTCCATCAGCGTGTTGGTAAACCACTTCATAGGTAACACAAGCATTAATGGCAGCAAAGTCAGAGTTATGGCTGCTGCTATCCCCTCTGCCTGCATCATCCATCTCTGCTCTCTGTCAGTCATAATAGTTGGGAGTTAGAATTTCTGTTTTTAAATTTCTTCCTGAAATGGTGCTTTATGGAGTTCTTCTCTTTCTGATATAGTCCAGCACAGCCATTAGTAAGAAAATAACAGCTGCACTTTAATGGTTCCTGTAGAGATCCCAGCCTATTTGGCTCGAGGAGAAGGGGAAGAATTCCCTGTCTAAATCTGTGACAAAAAAAGTGTGGTTAAAAATGAAAAACAAGCCTAAACCTACTTCTGATCCATCTATTTCACAGCTATTTTCACAGATTTTTCTCTCATACCCTCATTTGATCCTGTTCATATGGGCAGAACAGCACAGTATGAGCAGCAGGTCTGAGAATAAATATCCAATACCTCCTTGCAGCATTGGAGTTCAAGTAAAAGACTGCTCTTACATATCTTTTGCCTAAAAACGCATGCAAAATTTACAAAAATTAGTTTACCCAAAGCATATAAAAGCAAACAATAGACCTTACAAAGACTTGATTAAATAATAGCCTACAAATGAGTGAAGTAACTTCGATAAGGGATGGTGAGTAACACTGAGTGGCCCCTCACGCCTAACACACCAACAAGTCACTTGTATTTTCTATGCATTAGTTTTGTTTCTAGAATAATTGGTCCCAACTGTCTTAAATTAATTAAGCTGAGCAGAGATCACTTTCTAATAAGTGATGCAAATTCTCTACTTTTCATTTCTTTTATCACTCTCTTACAGAATAAGGATCAGACATGGAAAGGAGAAGGCAAAGGAATCCAAGTGCTCCAAGCTCCTGGCAGTGTTTCCTGATGCAACTGGGAGATGTATTCACTTCAACTCCTTTTGACTCAACAAAAAGTGAGTTGCATGGCCAATGAATATACTTGTGTCCTAGAATCATCTGTTAACACTTGTGAATGCCACCCTGCAAGATTAGAATCTGACTTTAAGCTGCTGTTCATTGTTGAGACTGAAGAGATGTGTTTTCCTGCTCCGATAATGGACCCCAGCAGGAATGATTACCGAGTCCTGTGGGAGACCTTATCTAAGCTCACTTTACATCCTTGTGGAGATAGGTGGAGTGTAAGGCTACAGCTTCAGACTCCTTATCTCTTATAGGGCTTCAAGGAACAACACAGGAGCTTGGCTTTGTCTGTTTCTCTTACTGGGAATGGAAGAACTGACATTATATTTGTTTATTCTACATGCAGAAAGTAGTTCCCAGCAGTAGTTTTTTCCTTCTCTGAGGCAGCTCTGCCTCCTCTGTTCCCTTCCATAACCTGCACTAGGATACTTCTGAGCCCTATGCAAAAGGATGCCATTAGATTTGAGATTTAAAAGTCAAATTCTGTATCATGATATAAGGCTACAGTTAATGTTTTTGCTCATATTTTGTTACCTTTGTGTTTCATCATTTTGGAGCTTATAAATGAACAGCAATCTTCACTAGAAAATCAAAGTGACCTATAGCATACTTTTTAATGATTAATTGTTATAATTTTAAAAATGATGATATAGAAGGGATTATTTTGGCGAATTTGTTATATAGTGAAATTCTAGAGTGTGACCATTCAGGTTAACTAATGTCCTTCCAGTAAGAGACTATCTCAAATCATAGGGAAAGATATAGAACATATTCTTCCTTCTCTTCTTCCTTTATCTGTCACTTTTATCTTCATTAAAATATGGATTAAAATTCTTATCCTTATTCTTTGTCTCCATTAGACTGCTGTCACTTGAAGGAAATATTTTCCCCCTAGCTGGCTTCTAGGGGTTTTATTGTGCTTTTCTGTAGAGGAGTATACAAAACTTCCAGCTTCCAGCTTTTCATCTGGGTAGTTGTTTGAAAATTACTGTGATACTTTTTTAAGAGAAACAGGAGTCTTTTCTTTTTTGCTTCTTTTACTTCTTCAATATAACAGTGTTCTTTTCTCTGACCACTGCTCTCTTATCAGGAAATTACAGTTATATAAAACACGACGTCATCTTAGCTGCCTTTTTTTATTTTTATTTGTGATTTCTCAGTAAACAAGCCTTTTTTTCTGACACTACGTGTGGAATGTGCTTTATATGGTGTTTCAACCAGCAGTTTAAACATGGCTCTTGACTACTAAAACATGAATGGCAGTCTCACTAGCCCATCTGTTTAAAGTATTTTTGAAGTGCTATAGCACAAGCCATAATATTTATGAAATTTTGTAGTCGTTTGGATAGTGACAAGATTTTTAACTTTAACTCTTATTTTGTTTCTGGCATTCTTACCATAAAGAAAAAAACACTTTGGAAAGGAAAACATATGGGAGCCTAATTCTGCAGACAAGGGCAGAGCTTTACATTGAATAAGCAAACATTTGTGGTTTCCTTCCTTTTATGTTTTCCTGCAGAAAATAACATATGCCCCGAAAAGTTTGGGAGCAATTTTCACACCTTGGAGAGCACAAAGCCTCAGTCTGGCTGTGTTAGAGTTGAGAGTAAACCCAGGCAAAGCAGTGTGGCTCCAGCAGCATACACAGAATGGAACCAACGTGAGAGAGCCCAAAGCTGGCCTTGCTGGTACTGGTCATTCCCTTCAAATTCATCTCTTGGCTGTGCCAGATGAGATTGTTAAAAATCTAACAAACCAGCATGAGGAATATTTTACTGAGCCAATTGTTCATAACGTAAAACCAGGTTATTCTAGCTCTCACACCATGAATCTAAGCATCATGCAACCAAACTGGTCCTTAAATGAATCGATCTGAATATGGTTAAAAGTACAGTAATCAGTAGGTTATTTAGCTGTCAGTAATTTTCCTTTTTCTATCATCATATTCTCTCTAATATGCTTCCAGATTCTTCTCAACAAAACAAAATTTTAATTTCAAAGCATGTTTTCTTCAGCTTGCATCACACACTATAGTTTATGCATACATGAATGCATTTAATGTGAGCTGTTTGTACATTTATCAGATTATATCTACCCCATTAGTCTCCCTAATGGCTAAGCAGTGGTTCCTTCCCTGTCTGCTGTGCTGACCTCTCTTGTCAATGGGCCCACAGTGGGAAATATTCTCCTGTTCTCAGTAATATATTTACAGCCTTCAAGTTGACATGGTGATGTTATTCACAAGAATCAAATTATTTATGCTCAGATGTAATTTTGGCATATAACATCCCTGGAGGTATTTAAAAGACTTTTAGGTCTGTCACTTTGGTTTAGTGGTGGTCTTGGAAATTTTGGACTCTATGATCTTAGAAGTCTTTTCCAGCTGAAATGATTTTGTGATTCTAAGGGGAGATCTTAGGTCTAACAAAATGGGAACACAGAATCCCTGTTGTCCAGCAGCAGGAGGAGTGTGCAAGTATAACCAAAATTGTCAGTTTTGAACATTCATAACTAGGGAATTAGTGCCAATTCATTCAAGCTTCAGTGTTGTTTTGAACCTGGAAGATCAATTAAAGACAAGATAGGAACATAGTTCTGAAACCAAAAGTATTTTCAGAATTTTTAAATTCAGCATGCTAAAATGAAAATTGTTCTACTTTAAATCAATTTAAAGTTATCTGAAGATGTTCTGGGAAGTATAAGATTTCTGTATAAAGAGACTTTCCAACTTGTCTTATGTCCAATCAAATGAACGCTCAGCACAAAGCGTTAGTACAAAGAGTAATATGGTCACTTTCTGTCATTACTGTGCATCTTTTTCCTTTGTATCTTGTTAGTTCTTAGCTCGATGGAATGATTTTCCCTGCAGTTTAAACAGATTGAATGGTTTTTAGATAGATTTCAGCTGCTTGTATGCCAAATTAGAAGTATGATTGTGAAACAAATGCAGTAAGTACTGTGAGTCTCTTCTGTCACAGTAGCTATGAGGTAAAATACACTCAGTGGACAAACAGTTTTTCTGTGCAATGAATAGATAACAGTTTTTGCAATTGTAATACTGATTTTTTTTTCTAGTTTACTGTTATCATTTAGCCATGTGCTGTGTTTCACTTGCCTGTTTTAATTCTCTGTGAGTTTAATTCTCTGTCTGTAGTCCCAAAGACCTGGTGATTGGTACATGGGACAGTTTGCTAAGTTATTATAATATATGAAATTTGTTTAGTTTGCATAAAGTCTGGGAATTTCTTTTTGGTTTGTTTTTTGGTTTTTTTTTTTTTTTTTTTTTTTTTTTAGTTAATTTTTCAATTTC
>VYXF01007583.1:154116-200965 GCA_013397295.1 Polioptila caerulea | reverse complement strand
TTTGCATAAAGTCTGGGAATTTCTTTTTGGTTTGTTTTTTGGTTTTTTTTTTTTTTTTGTGCTTAAGCTAATATTCCAATCTCTCTATTAATTCAAATCTCTTCTCTTACATAATGGGTACTAGACTTATCACACCGCTCTTTAGAGGTAATCATGTCACCCATGTATTAAAAAACTGTCAACTGATTCTGATTCTTCTTCTTCATCTCACTTTAACTCCTTTTAAGTTGGATTATAAACAGAATATGGACTTTCCTATATCCTCCATGTGTATGTTATTACTGTCTTGGGGTCCTGTGGCGCCTGCAGGCAGTAATGCATGCAAATAAAATTCAGAGTGTTTTGCACAGGAGTTGCAATGAGAAGCCCTACTTGGTGTTTTACAAAGGTACGAGATTCTTTGTGTATGGGCATCTTTTTCCAGAGAGGGAAACAACTGCCCTGAAGCAAATCTCAGGAAGCACCATCACAGAACAATGACAGTGACAAATCCCTCCACAGGCAGTGGCCTCTGTTCAGGTCACACCCATTCCAGCCCTCATTCCACTCCTACTGTGCTCCTTTAAGGAATGTTCAAAGCCAGATTTAGCTGATTAATGTCAACATAACTGGCTAAAGTTTCCCATAGTTCAAATCCTGTCAGTGCTATGGATGTCATGCATCATCTTTTAGGCATGAATAGTGGTGGATTAAAAGGTAAGAGCTGTGCCTGCCCTCCAACACCAACTGCTTAGCCAGCAGAAACAATTCCGTACTGAAACGAGAAGCTGTTTTTATTGAAAAAATGTCGTGGAACATTCTCGTGATTTGGAATTCACAATGTTATGTTTTGCACTTTGAGTAAAAATAATATGATAATCATTTTCAGCCAGTATAGGAAGAGGATGAGAGCTCTTAACCTTCAAATTATTTTTTTTTTCCTAAGTGAGAGCCATCATTTTTCAGCATGTTATGCTGTCAAATTAAAACACTGCTTCTCAGTAGTTATCAGTCAGTAACTTTCAATACAGAATGATCTTTTAAAGTATGTCAAGTTTGACTTGGTCACTTTGACAAAGTATCATAGTTGGTAAATGTTAAAATAATCTATAGTTAAATTGAACAATTTCAGATTTAAGTTACCAGTCTGCTGAAGGGAAGCCCAGCATGAGATGTGTTCCATGTTTAGTATCTTAAACAAGAGTCACTGCAGATGGTGCTGGTTTTTCCTGAGGAAGCTAAAATATAGTTTTTCTTATTGCAACTGTTAACTGGTCCTTGGAGGCCAGACCTAGCTAATCCTCTCAGTCTGCTTAAGATATATTAAGGTATTGTCCTGGGGTGACTATACCAGAACAGGTATATAAAGCTACATGGCAGTTTTACAGAGGATTTTAAACATGATGAGAATGGTTATCTTTCTGACCACTGTGCTGCTTAGAAAGCAGCATTCCTCCATTCAAACTGGGTTGAAAAAGAAAAAATGCTATCAAATGAAAGATGATTCCAGGTAGAAAATACAGCCCCAACACCTACCAGCAATACAAAACTGTCTTAGAAATGTTTTAGGAATTTCAGAAATATTAGCTGCTGAATGAGTCTGTAAAAGAACATGGGACTGTAGATAGAGCAATAATTCATATTTAACATCTGAATCATTTCTTGCTGACTAAACAGAAATACATACCAGAGAAGTCAAATATCTTTTCCCATTATTATATATGATTCATGAATTCCAGATATTATACAAATGTGCCATTAATCTAAAAGGAAGCACTGTTTCTCAAAATAGGACTTATAGGTTTACAATAAGATAAAAAATTATTTTGCAGTAATTATGGGGTTTTTTTCAGTATGTTTACAGTATCCACACTCAGAACCACCCTTTTGGAAAATACCAGGATTTTTTTGTAATGCAACTAGCATATGAACAGTTGGAACCTTGTCTTTACTTCACTGTCTATTTGCAGTTCTGCTGCAGAATTAAAAAAAAGATCATTCAATCTGCTATCAAAGGGGAATAAATGTAAAACACTAAAAGTCAGAAGAAACTCACATTAAAATCTTTTTGTTGCATCTGTACTTACCCTAAGTTTATTCAAAGTTTAAACTGAAAGGTATGTGATATATGTTTGCAGATGTTTGCAAAAAGATGTGGTGCTGATGATGGAAAAGGAATCAAGTTCATCTGGGAGGTTCCCAGCTGTTTTGTCTGTCCATGGTAACTGTGAAAGTGGGAGAAGGCTTTGGCACCTTGTAGCTGCTGGGCTCCTCACAGCTCACCCTGCTCTCAGCAGGAACAAAACTCCAGCACCTACTGAGGGCACATCCAACCTGCACTCTCCTCACCTCTCTTTGGAACTGAGTTAGTAGCAGAGTGAAGAGGTTCTGGGATGGAGATATGGTGACATTTGTATCCCAAGTGTCCTCAGAGGGTTTTTTGGTGTTTCTTGGTAAATTTCAGGATCACTCAGATAGCCCCCTTTGGCATGCAGGAAGTAATTTATGTAGTTATTCAGGAGACACTTTTGACCTTGTGTTTGTTCATATTGTGCAAAAGAGCAGAAGCAGTAATTGTCAAGCCAGTGGCATAAAACCATTTGAAGAAAAGGTGACTGAAGTGTTTATGAGGATTTATGATGAAGCATTATGTAATCTAGTCATAAGAAGCTTTTATTTTCTAGCTAGAGGAACATATTTGGAGCACATGCATCCTGACTTGGCCTTAGTCCCTGCTTTCCCTGCTTTTGAACAAGGCATGGGCTGTAAAGAAAGACAGTAGTGGTAGGATTTGCATAATATTAAATGTGCTTTTCTGATAGAGAAACTTTGGTCTTTTTTGGGAATTATTTTGATATCCATGTGTAATTATTTCAGAGCATACCACTGCAATTACTGGGATTTGTTACTGTCACTAGATCTGAACATAATAAATAGCATGTTTGATGTGATGTGCAACATCATGCTTTTGGGTATAAAAACATCAGCAACACTTTCAGCTTCACACCCACTGCATGAGTACATTTGTGTTCATACACATGGACCTGGAAATTTCTTTTTTTTTTTTAGTTAGAAGGAATTAGGATGCTGCTGTGAAAGCACTAGAGAAGGAGTCAGGGCTTTCCTGCTTGCACCACAGATTTTCTCTGAAGTCCTGGACAAGTCATTTGATTCCCACCACTGTAGTTTTCCATCTGAAACTGAAAATGTTGCTTTTCTGCTTCAAATAGTAGTTTAACAAAATGTGTATTGTCTGAGGTATTTAGATGTAATGTTAATTGATGATTATAAAGTAGTACATAAATACATTCTTATTGAAATTTGAGTTTTGTGTGTAAATTACTTAACAAAATAACTACTTTAAGGAGTCTTTATTAAAAAAAAAACAACAAAACAACCCAAACACAGAACCTCCTCTTCTTAAACCTAAAAGTATTCATGATTTGGCACCAGAAAACAAAGTCAGGAAAACAACTAGCCCTAAATCTATTAATTTCATGGTATTTCTAAAAGCAGACTAATTTCAGGAAATAAATCTTGATACTTCTAGTTTAGAATAAAAGAATCAGAAAAAAGCAGCTGTCGTCATCTTAACACTAAAATGAAGATTCTCAAGTAGTGCTGGCATCATAAATTAGAGAGACAATACTTAGCCTGCTACCTGCATTATTAATGTAAATAGTATTTATGGTATTGCTTGCATCATTAATACTGTATTACTTGTGTTACAAGCAGCAGAACTTTCAGCTCTTCGTGACTCAAGCTGGTGAGAGCTATTTAAAGAAGTCCCCAAAATAGTGGGGCCAAGAAACTTGTTGTCTTATATCCTGACTGAAAGGTTTATGAACTTACCTATGTTCTGAGGGCTTTTAAGAATTCTTCTCCAGTATTGCTCTATTTGTTGGTCTAGCAGAAGTTTGTAAGTGAGACTTGCAGGCACTGAAATGTTACAATTTGCTTAAGCCACGGTTTTCCTATTGCTCTCCTGCTGTGCTTGAAACTCACCCATTTATGTTTAAGTGTGACAGTAGGAAATAAGCAGAAATAACTACTCTTCTTTTTATCATATCTCTGGGACAGATTTGCCAGCCTTTCATCAAGCAAGACTTGCATTGTCCTCAGCAGGATTTCTGTGTGATGAAGGACTGCTGCATTTAGCGTTTTGAGTTTCTAAATATTACAATTTTTGTGCCTGGGTATTTACAAATGCACTACTCTAACACCATATTTATTCTCTATTGAAAGTAGAAGCTTGCTTTGCTTCCCTCTTCTTGATTCTTGTTGGTGTCAGACAAATTTACATGGATGATTGCTCCCTTAGCATGCTTATCTATCATCATAACTGTGAGATATCACTACCAGTGCAAACCAGAACAGAAGGGATCACCCAAATTCTGCTACTTGACCTTCAAAATCTGATTTATTGTTTATTTTCACACCCATGCTCTCCCACAGATTTGTAATATTTTTATATAAACTGTTGCCATGAAGCAGGTAACTTTGCATTAGTTCTAATGCCTCATTTTTCTGAGTATCTGAAGCTTGTTGCTGCTACAGCCAGCCTGCTGAATTTCTGCAACCAAAGCAAAAAGGGCTCTAAATTATGTTAAATGTTAGCAACATTTTTACGAATTAATCTCATGGGAGACTGAGAACCATTTATGTGACATATTTCTTCCCCTATTTTCTTAATTTCTTAAGTGTTTTTGGCTTCCATTATTCTTCCTTGCATACACAAAATATCACTCAAACTGCAGCATCAGTTGGAGGTGTCTGCTGTGACCCAGGTCCTGTCCTGGGCAGTGTTGTCAGCTGGGCCACTGCACATTTAAAATTTACATGTTGAATGAGTTTCTTCATGCTCTTGATGTAAATTTCTTCTTCCCTCTCTTCATAGGGTAGGTAGGTATGCAAGAAAAACAAATGCAGCAAAGTCAATAGAGTGCCCTTGGGAATTTTTTTTAACTGTATAAAATTCCCAGAAGCCTTACCTGAGAGAGTTTGAAAGGCATTTTAACTACAACTCCCACCTGAGACTTTGAAAAATATTCCTTCTATACTTGACAATTGTAATAATTCTTAAATCACATGCTCCTCCCACAATTCCTGCAGGCAGTCAGGACACAACAAAGAGATGGAAATATGGTACAACCTCACTCATAATGATATTGTCAATAAAAGCTGATCCACTCAGCATCTGCTTGGCATCCTCTTCAAAAGTAATCTTGAATATTACAGCACTGCTTTGATTAGTAACTGAAGAAGATAGTCCAGAAACAATTTTTTTGGTGGCAGCATTGAGCTTTCTCATTGATCTTTTTCCCTCCATGACAAAGTGAAAACAAAACTTTCTAAATGTTTCCATGCACCTGAATATAATTGATCAAAAAAGATTTTCAACTTAGGTCTCCTCTGTGTTTCAACTGAAAAGAGAGTGAATTCTGGACCTGTTAAATGGATATTGCCTAATGATCTTCGTCTGTCTGGCTTAAAACCATTAGTCACTTGAAAAATCTTTAATTAAACCACTTTGGACAACTCTTAAAGGTGGTCATTTTAGCATCTATTTTAATAAGTAATTTTTATTAGTATTTGTACGATATTTGAAAAAAACGGTTGTCTTCTAAAAGAAAAGCCCAGACTAATGAGAATGCTAGACAAGATTCCAAATGGAGACTTGTAAGACCAGAGCTGTCCCTGTTAAAGCTATATGTTCTAGTTTTTAAAAAATACACAGAGAAATGTTAGAATTCTTATGAATGGCATTTACAAAATGTCAAAAAGCCACTAACCCAAAGCTTAGTGCTATGCTCTTTTCCCCAAAGAATTCATGAGCTCATATGACTTGACTCAAAGCCCTGAACCCTCTTATAGAACAGAATATTCAGGGGAAGAAAGTCTTCCCTTCCAAAAAAAACCCTATATATTTTAGGATTAAGTTTAGATATGTTAATGCTTGGAATATTTTCATTTGCTATGAGGCCAAACTCTTTCCTTTGCTTCATGAGGCTTTCTGGTTCTCTCACATTCTGAAATAGAGTCCAAATTTCCATAATATCCAGTAATCCAGGCAAGATATCTCCAAGATTTCCCAGCTGGCTATGTATGAACTGTCTCCACCTGCAGCCCAGAGGTTTGCACAGATTACAGGGCCATAAAATACTCTGGCCCTAATTGTCACTTTCCCCATCTTTCAACATAGGCAACTGTTGGACCACAGAGGGAGGAAACATGTAACTGCCAGGAGTTTACTGTGGTTTGAGTGGTTTGAGAGACAGAGCTCAGATTTTGAAATCATCATCTTTCTAAACATATTGTCCATATTCTCATTTGATTAAAGTTTAACCTCTCTGATTATATGAAGGTGCGCTCTTAGAAATATGAGAGTTCATCATATATACAACAGAGAATATAGCTGCTAATACCTTTTCAGCAGATGGAAATTGCTGATTTGATTTTGAAAGTCATTCAAAGACAGTTGCCTTTTTTGTAGTGCTTTATGTGAGAATCTTTGGTTCCCATTTTAGCAAGGACATCCAAGAACTTTCTGGTGGCAGCTGGCTGAGTCCATTTCCATCTTTCTCTCTTCACTCTGGGGTTAAGGAGCCTTCAGAGCTTTTCTTAATCTCAGAACAGAGAGTGAAAGGCTGTCAGGAAGAGTGACAGACAAGAGCTCAACTTTTAAATGCATAGTCAAATTAAATATATGTTATCCAGAAGGAGAAACAGGAACAGAATCTCAGACATCTTGTTTGGATTAAATCTCTATCATTCATTTAATGTATATTAACTTGCAATGATAGATGTAATTTCCTGTGAGTAGAGTAGTAATTTCTGACTGATTAGGAGCAGAAGGAACACTTTTAGAATAAGACTGATCTTCAGAAATTACACCTCATTTGTGTTTAACAGGTAAATTGAATCCCTCCTTCTGACCAGAGTCAGAGCTAGTAGTGCATCAGTTCTTGTTACTTGTTGATTGGTGCTGGGTGAAAGCAGATGTTTTCCTCTTATTGTCAAAACAAATATTTATATTTAAAGTAATTAACTACTATCATAGAATAGGATACATTTTAAGCTTACAAAACTGCATATTTAATGATATTTTTCTCCAAGACCACAGTTGGTTATAAAGATCCAATAACGGATTGAAAAATCTGTACAAAAATGAACTTGACTTTTCAAGAATGTGTCCTCTGTCTATTTTCATTTGGTTTTATGACTGCAGGAAACTCCAATTTTGCATGAGGCTCTATCATGGATTGAGAACCTTTAACAATGTGTATTGGTCATTTAATAAATTTGAAAAATATGTTTCCATCCTGGTTTTGAAAGGTTTCAAGGAATTTGTGGTCAAAAATATCGTAACTAAATATATCAATCCCAAATCTGTAGTTTAGAGAAAATATTACATTTAGTGGCAAACCAATACAATTGATTGGAAATCTCAATTAAGGTAAAGTAGCAGATAAAATATGATTAGCCTTTATTATAAAGGGACTCAAATACCATCTAGAATACCATCAAAGACCATCTAGAATAGCTACTAAATAATCAGGGTGCAGAGTGTTGTTCTAGGAAAGTTTTCAGAATATGATTTTAATGTCTACACTTGGGTTAAAGGTTAAATTCACTCTCACATTTGTCAGCAAACCCTTCAGTGTCATTACTAAAGATCGATGTTATGCTTTTCCTACAGAAATGTGGTGTTACTCAGCTGGTGTTCTAATTTTTATTACTTCAATTTCCTTGAATATCTACTCTTATAGTTTTGCTTAAAAGAAAAATTAAAATGGTTGTTTTTTATTGAAGGTAGAGTGTTACAAAACATACAGATCAATAAATAAACACGAGTGGAACTAATTCATAAATCCTGTTTTGGAGTAACACCTTTATGTTTCTGCTATTACTGTGCTGAAAAACAGTTTTGGCATATCATGCCTTACTTTCCTCTTTGGAATGTTTTTTTAGCTTAACATATAGAAAGTTCTTTGTAGTTATTTTGGGTTGGGTTTTGTAGGAGTATGCTTCCGTAGCCTAAAGTAAAATCTCTTAATTGCAGGGAGGGCAGAATGCGTAGTGCATTTACACATTGAATCTTAATTATTTCATCCATATGTATAGTCCCATCTGCTAAAGCACGCTGCACTCAAAGAACAGGGTGGCCTTCTCCTTATTCCCCCACCTTGAAGAGGATTTCAACAAAGCAGCATAATCTGTTCCAAACAAATAATTAATCCTTTCTTGTGACAGAGCTGGCTGGTGCCATCAGTGGTGAGCTGTGATTTCAAGTGCTCCTCAGTATGGTACACTTCAGTTCCACTGTTGGTACTGACAGGGATCCAGCAGGAGGTTTGCAGTCCCACTGGCTGCAGCCCCACGCCATTGGGAACTTTATAATTCCTGAAATTTCCTACCCCAAACCACTTTGTAGACCAAAATCTAAAGCCACGCTGGGAATATAAATGAGAGATTTTTTTTTTTTTTTTCAGGAGAATGTTGAATAATGAGCTCGTTTGGTGTCTGTTATACCCACATTATTCAAATCTGTTAATTGGGCTTCTTAGAACAAGCAAAGAGGGTCATTCACTTTTTAAGCTCTTCTGTTGAGATAATTATCCATGAGTTTTGCATAGAAGTGTGTCAAGATGGAAGTGATATAAGACTGTATTTACGGGAATTTAGTGCATTTAGATCTGTTCAAATTTTCTGTGCTCATGTGCATGGAATTTCTGATAGGGTTTTTGAATAAATTAATAAATATTGTGCAAAATATCAGATGAATGTGTTTTGCCATGGAAACTTGAGAATTCACTTGAAATTTGTGTAAATAATATAAAATGTTTTACCACTTTTATCTTGTGGTGATGCTGTTGGTAAGATGAGATATTTATGGCATGCTAGTTAGAAGGTATGAGAGAAACAGACAGAGCTATTTTGCATTCTTAAAGGTTGAATGGGCTGCTAAACAAATTTGAAGCTGTTCATGCATTGAAGTACAGCTGCAGAAGTTAAGCTATGACTAGTTACTGTACAAAAAGTACTGAGCTACAGCAACAGATTTGGTTCTTTGGGGTGGGGGAGAAGTGTGGGGAATATGATGCTGTGAGAAATTACCTTTTAGGAAAAAAAAATACTTTTCCAACATGAGCTCTGAATTCACTAATCAGGTTAAAACCCTGAACATTTGACTTTAAACACCAGCAGTGAATTACATGGTCCAGAACTTTCAACATTGGATATAGGAGTCTTTATGTAAATTCTCTATTTTCCTAGGCAACAGTGTTAAATCTTTTATAATCTTTATTAGATTTTTTTATAATCCCCTGTTTGGGAAAAATTG
Organism: Polioptila caerulea; assembly: GCA_013397295.1. Lineage (NCBI taxonomy): Eukaryota > Metazoa > Chordata > Aves > Passeriformes > Certhiidae > Polioptila > Polioptila caerulea. The sequence continues at coordinate 191,643 of VYXF01007583.1, read as the reverse complement.
GAAAGCAAGTTACCAATCTCATAAATTCGTTGTAGAAATAAATAACACGAATTTGCTGTTCTGCCATTTAAGAGGAGAGGGACCCTGAGAGGGGGTGGAGAACCAAATGATGAGTTTGCCCATATTAAGTCTCAGAAGGAAGTGCTGGTTTTGTAACCAGACAATAGGAACAGTCAGGTCAGTTGTGGTCACCTAGAATTTTTCATTCTTTTCACGCCTTTCTTAGCTCAATTCAAATGATAAGGCACTAACTTTTGAGATTCCTGCATGACTCCTTGATTAGCTCACATAGTCCTGGTCTTAAAACTATTTACAGAGAGAACTATCAATAGTTTTGTGATCTCCAGGTGTCGAATGCCTGTGATTCAGTCCAAATAAGCGTGTACTTTAAGCAAAATCTTCTCAAATTACTAGTTTTGCTTTTCTCCCCCTCTGCCAACCACCTCAGTGTTTCTATTCCCAGCCTTCAAAAGGAGCTTCCAGTATCTGGAAAAATACCTTCTGTCAGACTTGAAGCTGTACCACAGATCCAGTGTAATGGAAGTGTATCCCATCAGGGTTTTCTGCTCTTTGGTCTCTAACCACGACAAAAATATATCTATTTTGTTACTAGCTGCTGCCCTGTAATTCTTGTAGGTCACAAGTAATTCCCTTAAAAAGCTGTTCTAGTGTCATTTCTTCTTCTTTCTGACCTGGCTTGGAGTAAAAGAGCGTAAGAAGACAGTTGCAATAATATGTGGAAGAGAAAACATAACAAGAAATTAAAATTGTTTGCACCAGCAAATTACAGCCATCAAAGAAGCAGGAATCCATGTACACATTGTTATCATTTTGACACACAAGAGAACAGGGGTGTTCTATCTTGTCTCAAAAGAAGCTTTCAATAACTAGTCAGGTAAAAGTAAAATAGCACCCTGTAAGACAAAAATTACCAGCAGCTAAGCAGAGAAAGCAAAAACAGTATTTTCATTTAATAGAAAAGAAATGCATGTTATTGTGTAAAACCTTCCTGTTCCCTGATTCATCAAACCAAACCTTGTACACTACTAAATGACATAATTTAATTGTATACACTCTTCTATTAAAATTTTAGTTGACTGTGTAGGAAAATATACCCAGATGGTTGAGCATAACTGCATTTTATTGTTTCTCTTTGCACAGTTATTTCTCTCTGAGCTGTAAATTCCTGTGACTTAGTGATGGTTCTGTACTGCTGCTCTACATTAGTTCATGTCTGTACAACTCCAGTTCACCCACTGCTCTAATAACCTCATCAAAGTCCTTTGAAGATAACAGTATGAGACAAAACATTATGGAGAACTTAAAAGTGTGAAAATAGAAAGTTACAGTAGTGAGGACTAGTCAGAGGCTTTTAATTTTAAAGTAACTGGGTAACTTTGAATATTAAAGCTTTATTTCTTTAGCTCTAAACATAGCATATTGCCTTTTTCCTATATTGTCCTCTAATCATAGCTTAAAAACTTCAGAAACTGTACATTTTTGCACTTTATTCCCAATATCCAGCAAGGAATCTTTCAACTTTCTCAGTTATTTACAGAACATTGTATTTCCTTGGAACACACCCACCTGCCTTAACACACAAAATTATGTTCAAGTCTGAGTAATAAGCTGTTTGCTATTGATTTTCAGTTTGGGATCTTGTGAAGCACAAGAAGGAGGATTCATTAACACACACCCTTTTCCTGTTCCCTGCAATACTGGCTTAATGCTGCACTTCGGTGGTGTCAGCAGGGTTGTACATCCCAGAGTATGGTCTGTTAGTTGATACCAGTGACAGAATCATTCCCCAATTAAGGTTTCAAACTGGCACTCAGAAATCTGCAAAATGCATCTAGTTTCTATGTATTCAGCAGTAAAATAACCAGCCTCTGTAACACACTCACAACTCTTTTCCATCTCCTCTGTTCATGTTCCTCAAAGCAGGATAATGTTTATTTCTTTGTGTGTTTGTGAGCTCTAAATCAGTAGAGATCTGACTCTGTTGAAGGCTCCCAGAAGCTAACTGCAATCTGTACTGTGTACATCTCTCTCTGTATCTGTACATCTATACAGATGTGTGATCTTCAGGGAAAAGCAGGAGACCTTTAATTCCCAGTGTCAAAATGCAAACTCCTTTTAAAAGGTATTCTTAGGCTTGAAATCTTGCCTGTGTCCAGACTTGATACATTTTGCTCTTGGGCACTCTAAGTTTCATAGGATACCTGGCCCGTGGATTCTTCAGGAAATAATGGAAGCTTGGACAAAAAGTAATTTTCTCTAAGCCCCATAATAACAGTATCCATAAAGCATCCCATCTTAGAGATTTTTTGTGTGAATATGGGAAAGGAACAAAAATATTCATGAACAATTTTATGAGTTCTGACAGGGTTGTAAATACAAGAGGGTATAAGGTGAAAATGTTTTATCTGCCTTTGGTGTGACGTTCACTCACAGTCACAACAAGGAGGAAGTGCTGCTGTGAGATTACCCAGAACTGCAGCTCCATGGTGCTTGCATAGCTTTTCATTTAAGTGGTTAATCAGCCTTTTATCATGAGTCTCTTCTCTTGTCAGATGAATAAACAGGAAACTTAAAATTCTTATCCCTTTATCTGAATGTAGATTTTCATCTTTTTAATCTGATGAAAAATTATGAGCCTTAAGCACAGAAAATGGGACAAGAAGTTATTTTCACACCCTCAAATTCTCTACTTCCTAAATCTCGGACATATGTTTTGAAGTTTATTTTTTCTTTTTAATTAATATGTTAATTGTTCCCACCTTTGCTTCTTGCTCATAATGGTTTCTCTAATTTTTCTGTTTCCATCCCCCTAGTTTATCTATTCTGGGTTTTGGGGCTGGTTTAGCTTCTAGTGTGCATCCCCCTTACCAAGAAAAGCAGCTCAGCAGTCACAGTTTCAATTATAGTAGTGCAATGATGACAGATCAATGGAATATCAAAGTGTGGTATGCTGAATGTGCTTCAGTTTTAATTGATTTTAAAGTTAAGAAGGAATGCAGCTACGATCTTATTTGCATGAGTATATGTGTAAGAAAAACAGCATCCATAGGAATATTGACATGAAATGTGAGTTAGAACAGCAAATGATTACTGGCATGCACAGCTTTCCAAGTTGTAGTAATTCTCATCTCACATGTGAAGAAATATAAACCAGTTAAATAATTTTGTTCTTTAGGTATTATCTGTAGGAATTCAGTGCTTCCATTCTTTGGCAGAAACACTGACGAGTGAGTTATAAAGGCATTTGAATAATTTCTCTCCTTTCTCTGTGTTGTATAAATCAAGACTAACACTCGGCAGATATTCTGGAGTAGGTCCAAATTACACACTTACTATGTTGCAGATAGTTTGCATTTTTAATGAACATTTTCAGAAAGTTTATTGAAAACAAATTATACATTGAAATAAGATATCTGATGCTTGAGTCAAAAACTAACATTATGATAAATTTTTATTGTGTTGTACTGTTTTATGTATAAATCTTATAATGTCCCCAGCACAGCGTAATTTTCATTTTTTTAGTTTAGATGTACATATACCTGGTTTTCATTTTTAGGTTCAAGAGATATTTAGTATTTAATTGAATGTAATGATGTAAGAAATGTAATATTGATTTGGCACAAAAGTGTTGGTAAGTTGTTGACAGGAAAAATAAATTTAACATTGTAATATTAAGTAGCTTAAATTCTATCCATTCCTATTCATTATATTTATACATACCATCTCTGATGCAAACCTGCACAAGTGTGCCAGTGCTCCTGGCCTGCACAAGCAGTGTGTGCCTTTTATGTGCCATGTCATTCACAGGCACCATGGTCACTAGACAAGGTTAAAAGATACAGGAATGTCCTTTTGCAATAATAGAGTTAGAAAAATAGACAAAAACAACACATAGGACAATGCACTTAATATTATCTATAGGAATGCCATACCACAGGTAGATCCTGTTGCTGTGGGTCACTATCAATCACACACGACACACGTTTTTAAGAGAAGGCTGAAAGAGCTTTATTCAATTATCTGACTCTGTATTTATATTATTTTCACATGGACCAGGGATTGGAGGAGAAGCTGGACACTTCTCCCATCACACTGGTTAAGATAAATGTTAATCAGTCACTTTCTACTCTCAAGAGAAGGAATTTCTAGCGACTTTGTTTTAACATAAACAAGTTTTTAATAATAGTATCTATTCATGAGAAAGTGAACTAAGAACTACCAAACATTGAGTTAGAAAGTGCACTAGAAAACCTAAAAGAATTAGAGCAACAAGATCCTTCTTAATTTCTTACAGTAAGCCAAAATCTCTCTTCGTTTTTCCTCCAGTGTCTCTCATGCCTCATGGATAGGGTGTTACTGGCTCTTCCTGTTCCTGCCTCTGTACCACCCCTCTTGCTGTCACAGAAAAGACAATCTCACAGGCATGTTGCATCTATGCTCTTTTCTCTGTGCATTCCAGTGCAGCCTCCTTGTTCTAGCTTCTTGTGACTGACACAGTACTCTTGGACTACACTGGTGTGCATTACTTCTTCTGCATGCTCCTTTTACGTATTCAAATGGCTCTGCTGATCACAAATTACTAAAATGCTTGCTAACTTTCCAGTGTGGAAACTTGCTGAAAACTCTTCTGCTGTGCATGAAATTATTAGTAGTAGATGGGAGATGTGTCTCCCTGTGCATCATGCAATGACTTCAGAGGAAATCCTGAGCACTGACATTTGGGGAACAGCTGCCTGCACAGGGTTTGCCCTCTGTTTGCTGAGCTCTGAGACACAGAATCTCCTCTGGAAACAGTGCCACAATTATAAATATTTTCCTGCAATAGTTGGAGGTAACTTGCTAGTAAAAGCAGTACTAACGTAGCACCTGACTGTATTCTGTTTATTCTGCCCAAGAAGAGATTGAAATTAGAGATTGATGATTGGTTACAACATTGATAATGAATAAGAAGCTGATCTCAGCTGCAAACAGGGGCAGAGCAGATGGCAGAGGCATATGTTATGCTCTCTTATGTGAGGGAAACACAATAGCTGTCTCTCTCCCTTCTAACCCCTTTTACTTAGCAAAAACCTTGACCATGTTCAATAATGGTTCAATCTGCCCTAGAAAAGAATTCACTCTGCTCTGTGCTACTGCCATCCTCCCTCCTACTGATGAACGCATTTACTAGCCCATTTCATTGACTTCAGAGCAGCCTTTAGCATCATTCCCCTCTCTGAGATGCACAGAGATTTCTGTTTTTAGAGTTTAGTTTCATTTTTGTCCCCTTTCCTGTTCTGCTGTGTTTTTGTGTGCGTGTCTATGGCCGTGCATGTTGGTGTCCCTATACCAAGACCTTCCCTGCTGAAGTTTACAAAAGCTTCTTTTGGCAGTCTCCATTAACCTCCTTCATCAGTTTATTGTGCCCTGAAAATCCAGAGACACAGAGACGGCACAATGCACTTCACACATCGAAATGTCAATGTGCTTTTAAAAATCTGAGCTTTCTAAAAATGCAGCATGAAGAAAAATGTTAGTGAAAGGCAATATGCCTATGTTTAGAGTAGTTTCTTTACTCTGCATGTCAAAATACAGCACAACTATTTTTGGGAACACCTGTCACCACTCTCACCTCTGTTGTGCCTGGTTATTTCCTATTGACATTCATTTATTTTCCTATTTTCCATCTTGCAGTTGCAGCATTGAGAATCCTTGGCATTTGGGAATACTTTGTGACACCTCTCTGCGTTTAGAAGTTCCCTAAAAATATATGTTCCTTCTCTGTTCTTAAGTATTATCCTTTCTTTTTACTTTCAGGTTTTTATCACCACTATTGTATCATTTAACTTAGAGCACTCTGGGACATAGTTTGTACAGGAGGTAAAATAGTCATATTTTGCTTTATTAGGGAGCCATATGTCCTCAGATAGAATTGTTATAAAGGAAATCCCAAGCTGGTTAGATGTGGTATTAAGGCAGTCATTATTTCAGTATTTGACAGAGAAAAGAGCAGATAAATATTAGAGTTAATACTGCAGATCCTTGGACTAAACCTTTATGCTTGATGCTACAGCTCTCTTTAACCACCTTTCATTATTTTCCTTTTTTTCTTATGAGAAATATAAAGAAAGGGCTATTGCCACCTGAAACAAACATCACGTTATGTTGAATGATACACAGCAACATTTAAAAGCAATAATTCTATGAATGAAACATACTTGAAACAGAAGTTGAGGAAATTGTTTGGAGGGAGCCAACCATTTCCAGGAATAAAGGAGAGCAAACATAATTTAAAACAATATAAAATAATATAACATTTGGATAAATGCTTACATAATAATTGAGAGACAACTATTTTGGATCAATTTCTGAACCTTTTCCTTGATGTCCAAAATTCATGTCTGATGAGAAAGACTTACACATTAAAATTTTCAATGTTGTGGCACGAACAAATTGGTTGGCTTACACAGGAAGAAACTCAAAGAGAAAAATATGGATTAATTTGGTATGTTGCAGTGTGGAAACATGGACTGTTCAGGATATCTGATCTCAGAGCTCTTAAAATGAAAATCTGAATGTATGTGATATAAACATGATCTATAAGAGGGTGACATCTGATGAGGAAACAAATGCAGCCCAATTTTCAAAGGGTGTTTTAGGTCTGCTTTTTTAGCTGAAAGTTTGTAGCATCTGTGGCTATGCAGCTTTTTGTGGTATTTGTTTCAAAAAACTTTAGTCACTATAATAATCAAAAAAATATATTAGGGGGAGTTTCAGTTCTGATGCAGAATGAAGATGATGTCAACACAGTGTGAGCACCCAACACACACCATGATGGTTTTCTGTCTTGCTGGCTATTGCAGGCTGCTCCTCTGCTGCCTTAAGGAGTAGCATAAAGCCAGCACAGCTCTCTTTTCCTACTCTTTCCAGGAACCATGGAAAAACCCACAAAATTGGTTATATCTACTTGAGGTTTTCAATTTCAAATGGTACACTAATATTTGTTTATAGAATCCACGTGTAATGGTATTTAGGAGAAGCTGTGTAACCCTTTCAGTTCAGACAAAAAAGTTCAGGAAGATTCTGAGGAATTGTGTGCAACTGTAGCTTAAAATAAATGCTCCCAGAGAAAAACATACAGTGCTTTAGTCTAAACATGTTTGTTTATTTCCACTCCACTGAGTGCCTTTGATGTGGTCTGTGTTGTGCCTTTTGGTGCGTTAGAGCTTCATAAATATAAATATTGCTGATAGCCACATAATTATGGACAGATGGACAAGTAAAATCCAACTGAGAGAAACTTGCTTGTTTTCAGAAATGGAATGAAGTCTGTTTGTTTGCTTGTTTGTTTTTATGCATACCAAAGATGCAAAGAAGCAAAATTAATGTCTGCAGTGGCGAGAGCAAGGCAGAAGGAAGCATTCATTACATAAGTCCTCCACTTCCCAGTCCCACTCCCTCCAAAACAGTTTTCCTGACAGTGTTTGAATTCAAACTGTGTGCCTCAAATCTCTTATTTCTGTGTCATACTGGAACACGGGCCCTGCACTTTTGGGAGGAAAAACAGCACAACAAAATGTGTTGTAATCCTCTCTTGCTCCCAACAAAGCAGTTCAGTCTGTTGTGCTTCCTCTTATCAAAACTGAGTTTTTGTTCAGCTTCAGCATTTTCACCTGTGAATCAATGTCCAGAGAAGTTAAAAAGGATCAGGGAAGAGATAGACAGGAAAATGTAAAGACACAAAAAGCCTCACTGAACTTTGATCAGTCATGTGGGCATTTGTCCCAGGTACATTCATTCAGAAAAGCTGCAGCCTATCCATGCATTTCCTGGAATTCTCCTGAAAGCTTTATGTCTTTAATTTTCAGTCCCTGTAACTGATAGATATTTTTTAGGCTCAGAAGTGCTACAAGGTTATATTGCATCATTTCTAATGGTAGGGTTTTTAATATTTTAAGCAATTTATGGGACGGGTTTAGTTTAACAGACAAAGGAAACAATGAGCCAGCAGTCTTGAAACATGAAGCATTTGGAGATTCTTGCTCAGTAGGATGCCCAGTTCAGAACAGATTAACACCTATGAATACCAATGGCATGCAAAGGGTGTGAACATCTCTGAGGTCCACTGACTTCAAAATATGCCATGACTTTGACTTTAGACTGATATCCTCAGGGAATAGATCTGGGGCTTTGATTCTTGCTGCTTGTTTTGAGGGGTTTTTAAGTGTTTCAGGAGCATACTTTAATCGTTAATGTTAAATAAAAAATGGTTGGAAAGTGAGCCCTGGCTCCAAGGCAGACTGTGCAACCTGACTGACTCCCAAACCACAAGAGCAGACTGCAACCACAGATGCAGGCCTTGCACCAGGATGATTTCACACGGGAAGCAGAAATAATACTGAATATAAATACTCAGATACCCATCAAAGCTTGCCCAGGATATTGACTTGGTGAGAGTTTTAGCTATCCCAAAATGCTGAAGAAAACTAAAGCAACAGTTAAGCAGAGCAAATGACAAGAGGTCCCAGACTTGCTTTTTCTGTATCTTTTTCTTTATCAGAATTGTTGGAGCCAGGGTATCTGCACTACAAGGAACTACTCAGCCCATATTCTGCAGTCAGTGAGCCAGGTTTTTATGAGATTTTCAAGGAAGCAACCTCACTAATTTGTTTATCTCATTGAATAGACAGGGTTCTTTTCATCCAGAATCTAGTCCTTAATGAGCACAGTCCTTGAGTATATGGATGTGAAAGTAGCATATGACAAAGAGCCAGAATGAAGGGTACAAAATACTGACAGTTTGGCTACCGAATTAGCTAAAGAGGATACAACTAAATTATAGATATTATTATATTGTAATTAAATATAGTACAAACTGTGTGGGGGGTTGGCTTTCCAAGCAACAAAAGAATATCACAATGCTGATATTGCATGTCCTCCTTCCTGCCAGAGCATAATTATTATAGAAAATAAGTACTCATCCAAAACACCTGAAGTTATTAACCAGCTATAACAATTTTAATAAATATTTCCTGGATGTGGGATTTTTTTTCCACTTTCTATTATATCTCTTCAAGAGAGGTAAAAAATTTCTTTTCATCTACGTACGAGCACTATATTTAAACACTGAAATATTTATTAAGGATAAGCTATATGTATTTTAGGAGCTAAATGGAATTTTCTATCAGGATATTAAAGATCCACCTAATTAAACATACATTGTGGAGAGTATGGTGTGTTTGTTTGTTTGTTTGTTCTGCAATGAACTTTGTTTTCCAAAAAGCATTTGCAGTTGATTACATATTCTTTGTTTACCTATTGTTGGCTCAACTGATCATTTTGAGCCCTTGCTGCCACTTCTGTGCAGTCAATCAACCTATTTCCTTTGTTCCACCACAAAAGACATCTTTGTGTTATTTGAGATATTAAAGTTTCTCTGATTTTTTTGGAGGGATGGGAAATCATTACGTAAATGGAGGAGCTGATTTCATGGAGTGCCTCTGTGTGAGCTGGTGTGTGACTACCAGAGCCTTCCCATGTCTGTGGAAATGCTAATCAAGTTCTTAGGGTGTCTGTGGAGACGTGCATGGATTGTTCTGTGGTGTATGAGACCAACATTTCTTGGCAGGTACAAAAGACAGACATAATCTCCTTAGCTGCCTTGTAAACAGGGAGATTTATCGGTGGGCTTGGATCCAGAATATTCAGATCTGCTGAAACTGAAGTTTCTTTTCTAGGATGTATCTCAGCATGTGCCAGAAGGGACCACAAGTCCACCAGCCCCAAACAGATTTTCTGTTTATAGTACCTTAGTTGCTCGTGCTTGAAAAAGCTGCAGTGAAACAAGGCTGCCTTTCAAGAAATTGCCCCAACTTTTAATATATGGCAGCAAGGATGGAAGGATGCTGATTCAAAGGCCTGTCATATTTTCTTTAATTTTGTATTTCTTCCCTCAAGCTTAGCATTTTTCTTGTCATAAGGATTTGTCCTACTTTTCCACTCTCATCTAACATATCAGGAGTGCAGAAAATCAGAATTAATTTGCAAGTAAAAGTAAATAAACCGCGTAAACTCTCAGGCAATCTCCTTTAACTGCCATGTTGGGGTATTGAAAATCACTGTGTGTCTACAACATTTTAAATGATGGCATAAATTTTTATAAATCTGGGCTGAATACATGCTTATAGAAAGGTGGGTACTTATGAATACAAGGGACACAAGTAATTACTGGGGCAGATGCTCCCTTTTACTAAGAATCATAATTATATAAGAAGGCCTACATGGTTTTGATGTCATTTCCTGAAATGGCACCATGTGTGTCAGATGTGTAATTTTGGGGACAGAGTGACAAATAGGCAGTTGGCTGATTACTAATATGGTAATTTTAGATTCTCTAATTGTGATGAGTAACAGTCACCCAACTTCACCTCTTGCCAAAAATCTGTCTCTGGCAGTTAATTTAATTTCATTGACAATTGGGTTTTTTTGGTCACTGATCTAAGTAATCCCACTGGGAAGCTTCTGATACAAGGTAGGCCAGGTAGGATGTGGTGTGACAAGGAGGAAGGGCAAAGGACAATTCGGTGGTGACACGGAAATTCAATGCATTGAGAACCTCCTTCACATTCATGAAGGTCAATCTCACAGCTACTTCTCCCTTTGCTTTTCCCACATTCTTTCATAGCTACAGGACCTCTGGATTTGGAGAGATTGTTGTTTTTTACTCCTTCTTTTATTCCTATACCTCTGAACGAAATGAACAGCTTTCGCAGAATGAGGAAATGAGCAAGTAGGAGGTGCTGCTGTTAGAGGAGAGGCACATGTTGGTGGAACCAAGTGGAAGGGAAGGACAGGTGGGATGGGAACTAGAGAGCATTCACGAAACAATGAACATACCTGTGAACAACACAAATACAGGCTGATGTCAGGAGATGCTCTTAGATCACTTGTCACGAAGAATGGGACTATTGCCCTAATCTTGAACATGGTGACTTCCTTGAAATGGTATTTTACTTTGTTGTATCACATAGGATATTGCATTCCAGATGACATTTAAAAATCAGCATTCAAGGCAGCATTTTTTTTATTTCCTATAACAGAGTGCTCAAATAAATTTAGCAGGTGTTATTAGAGCTGGTAGGGGGTGAAAGGCAAATAAAAATTGCTGATAGGGATTTTCTCTGTGTGCTGCTGCTGGGATCCTGCAGAGACTAGACAGTCTTAGTTAAAGCTGCAGTATGTTCCTCTTCACGGGAAATCTATCTCTTTTTGTATAATTTCACCTGTGAAATCTATTTACAGAAGAGGAATTTTCCATTTTCCTTTCTGAAAACCATTTTAAATTGTTGCTGAAAGTGGAAGGGCAATCTGCAGCTATGTATGGTAAACCAGTGTGATTCATTTTCAGGAATATAAATGAAACCTTTTCCTACAAGCTCACCTTTTTCTTTTCTGTGTGGGTATACAGAGTTCAGTGGCTGGACTATTCACACACTACAAGATATTACACTCGGCCACTTTTACCTCCCTTTCATGTTTTTTTCTCTTTTCTTAACACACGTTTGCCTAAAAGTAGGCCAGCATGATGGATTGATTGTGGACTAAAATACTCCCATATCCCATGTTCTGGATTTTCCAGCTTTAAAAGCACTCTGCAAGAAAAAATGTGCTTACAAGAAAAATGATGTATTCAATTTATTATTTTCTATTGTCTTCAGTAGAGTTTATTTTGAAAAAAAGAAAGTTCTTGAAATGGAGTGGAAAAAAAGAGGAAAAGAAGCTGATTTGCATTAAAATTCTTTTGCAAATTCATTGTTTTGGGGGAAGGAAAGAAGAATATTTGTTCTCAGAAAATACACAAATCTTGATGGTATTGTTATAAAGAAGTGGTTAACCACTGCAGAATGAAGTTGACACTGGTGAAACGACATGATGTTTTCTTGGTAGAAGCATTCTTTTATTAAGATTCCTTTCTTTTCTGATGATTGAATTCCCACTCTGCTCTCCTGCAAGCAAAAATATGAACTCTTCTCCCCTGTCCCTGTATTCCTTCCTCGCTTCATACTTTTCCCATCTATTTGCTGCTTTTTGTTGCTGAAGGTTGTCGCCACCTTTCTGGAGCATAAACATCTCTTACTGTGTGTGGCTTAACCAAGCTCTCTGTCAGAACAGATACTTGACCAAGATTTCTGGGAAGACAATGACTTGTTTTCCACAAGTAGCATTTTGAATGCAGAGCTTGTCAGTACAAACAACTCAGTTATTTTCCTAGTAGGACAAGAGAATACAGGCAGAGACAAATTTTCTTGCTTTAAATTCAATTTGTGCCTTTTTTGAAAGGATGAGTTTTTCGTATTTTGACCAAAAAGGGGATTAAACTCTTTGTAAACCTCTGAACACTTCTCATTTTCTCTGCTGAACACTGATGCCACTGCCAATGGTGTCTGCAAGGTGTGGGGAAAACACGAGGAGCCTTGCCTCAATGCCAGGCTGTGTGCCACCAAGTGCCAGAGCATGGCCAGCGGTGTCTGTGCTGGCAAGGGGGAAAGAACACATTGCTGCTGGTGCTCAGGGGGTAAAGAGCCAGCAGGGGCTGGGTCTGGCAGGCTGTGCACTCCTTAGCTTTGTGTTCCTTTGTTGGCTGGGGTTCTATGATTGTGCAACAGTAAATGCAAATTCCCATCACCCACGGGCTCTTGGGGCACTGTCAGAGGGACCACGTTTTCTGTAGAGCTTAGGCAGTTTTTTTACCAAGTCTCATAGGCCCTTCCTTTCAGGTTTTTTCCTGCCTTTCCTAATAATGGAGAGAACCACTATGAGCCAGAACTATGCCTTTCATATTTGCAGCAGTCATATCACGTCTCCTAAATAGCTCTATGAGCAAACAAGGGAGGGGTTTTCCACCTCCTAATCCTTCCCTTACTATGGAAACACTTTCTATGAAATCTGAATTGATTTATCCCTTGATATCATGCTGTTTAAGTAACACTGAGAGAGCTGTTAAACCATTGAAATCAGTTGATTCAGTCTTAATTCTTGAAATTCACATTTACTTGGATAGAATTGGACTTCTTTTTCTGATTTGAAGTCTGTCCAAGTAGTATTAAGTTACACCATGTAATGCAGAATTACAGCACTGATTTCCTCTTACTTCAAACTTGTTTTTTCTTAAAACTAAAAAAAAAATAATAAGGCAATATTGAAGCAGAAAAAAGTCAATACATTTAATTGAATTCAGTGAGATTTTATGCTCACTAGACAGTGCTATGCATTTTTGTAATAAAAAAGAAGGTAAGAGAAGTATTACTTTTGCCCATCATGGTTGACACCTTGGGCTTTTCCACATATCTTTTATTCCTTACAGAGCTGCAACATCACAAAGATAAATGTTCTTACACCCTTCTGTCAAAATCACTTTGAACTTTTTCTAGTGCAAAAATCCATTTCCTTTATCAAGGAAGAATTTATACTAAATAAGAGTATTTCTAAAACAGCCTTTCAGCGTATTTATTGACACTTGCAATCACTAAACACATTTTTTGTCCAAAACACTCATATTTCTGTTTTGGAAGATTAAATTTGTGCTATATTCATATTTTGGGAAGGGAAGCCAAATGGAAGTCTCCTTGTGCAGAAGCCTGGTATTTGCATTTATGCATAGAGTTATTTTCTGAGATGTATTGAAAAGTTTTAATTTCATGATTAGAGCTTTATTGATGGTTTGAAAGGTTCTATTTTTCTTGCTTTTTTGGTATTTTTTCTAATATTCTAGTGTTGTTGCAAAGACTTGTTTTTAAGTGACTGCTGAGAAATTGTTGTGAAAAAGTGTGTTGAGGAAAATAACCAAAGAAAATTTATGAGTTTTCAGCAGAAAAATTAGAAGACTAGATTTTACTTTTTCAACATAAAGTAAGAAAATCCAAATCCTTACATTATTCCATTTTTTCCCTTTTATATTGGATTTTTTTAAAACATAATTGTGCTACAGGTAGGAATGAGTGCCTACTGTATTAGTAGCCCCAAGCAGAATATAAAATAATAAATTTCTAGTTACAAAGAGAGAAAAGGCAATGTTAAAGTTGGGAAGCTGCAAAAGATTTACCAAAAAAAAAAGAATATGGAAGTACATAATTTTAAAAAATAACACCAGTGAAATTAGAATATTAATGCTGTGAAAGAATACTGATTGCTAAATTGAGAAGGACTGCCTTGATTTAATAATCATCCTGAGCCTATAATAGCATTTTCATATCAAATTTAGCAATCTGAACATTTTTTTATATATATGAGGTAAAGACACAGAGTCTATCCAGTTCTTTCGTAGGAGTTCAACTAATTAAAACATGATAGTTCCACAGAGAATGTGAAAGAACTCTGGTAAACCACACATAATTTGTTAAATTATAGACAAGAACATCAAGGTTAATATGTCTGTTGCTATAAAAAAAGGTTGAATTCATTAAAAGATAGTTTTAAGATTCGTGTTTTCAGATAGTTGCAAATTTGCAGTTCTGGCTGAAAGTGTGCAGTAGCTGAAGGCTTCATGGAAGTCAGCTTTATTTCAGCCATAACCCCTTCATTTGAGTCAGCCATTTATTTCTCAGGAATATGATGGTCAAGTCTGTGCTAGTGGAGAGAAGCAGTAGTCACAATTATGTCCATAATAATTTTATTATTTGAAGAGAGGGAAGAAATTCTAATTAAGTGGCAACAACAATAACAACATCAATAAACAGCCTTCCCCATTTTTTCTTTTCTTTTTGGCAAACAACAGCCCTGCTGGCAGAGGTGAGATGAGGTAAAATTTTTTCCAGTTTTTCTGGAGGTTTTCGTTGCTCTCACGCCTCTCAAGGAGTTTGCAGCCTTCCTTACCGGACTTGGAAAATATGTAGGCTTGTGAAGGCAATCTGAAATCTCCTGCACTGATGCCACTGATAGACTGGGAAAATAAAGATGCAGACAAAACTACAACCACAAATCTGTTCCCACAGTCTGCAGCATTGAGCTGTGCTGGTATGCTCTTACTTTGCTTTATTTAAAATGCATACACCATTAAAGCTGCCTTGCTCTTAGGACTCAATTCTGCTTTAAGATGGCAGCAAAATCTTATAAGTCAGAGAAAGAACTGGTTCTGAGTGATACAGATGTGCCAGCTTTAACTTTGTAAAAAAAAAATTCATTCTAAACAAACTGTAAATATACATGTCTCTCCAACCTGTGTGCCTTTTATCTGTAGTCTCCAATTTCTCTTCACACTTTGCTGTGATAAAATATTTGACTGCTCTGAATATGTGATAGTCAAAACTACTTCTCTGTGCCTTAAGTTGAAGTCCATATGAGTATTATTGGAAAGCTTCTTCCTTCTTGATATCCATAAGGTAATATCAGGGTTGGGATATGAGTTTCAAAAATTCAGATATCCCTAAATTCTTTTCTCCTTCTATCTGTTATATGAGAAAAAAAGTACACATAATATTAACATACTTTTAGGTCTGCAACACATTTCAAAGCTGCTATTAGAAGACACGACTAGAATGCTTGAAATACTTCAAACAGATTAATATATACCTTAGGCCAGACTCTCAAATGGTGTAAAGCTGCCAGATTCTGAAAAGTCAACAGTTATTCCAAATGTCTGGCCTCCAAATTTAATCCCAGTCATTTGATCTGTCTAGAGAAAATTTCATTCTTCACACTCCCATGTGATATGAAAATTGATATTCACACAAGGTCCTAACAGGCAATGAGGATCATGTGGAATGTACACTTTGCATTACAGAAGTTTAAAAACCAGCCATGCTTCACCAGGCTTCAGTGCCTGTTTGGTGTGTACCTAATCTGGAAGGACAGAATGGGGAGCATTGTGCAAAAGTAGCAGCAGGTGTACCCACATTCCTTCGGTTTACATTTATTTAGTCAGAAAGTGCCTGTGACCTGGCTATGTCCTGCTCATCTGTGGGGATTTCCTGCTTTTTCTGGGAAAGTCCCCAAGGTGTTAAAAGTCCTTTTCCTTGCCCAGGAGAAGAAAGACGTGCAAATCTTCGGTCTTCAGATATCTTTTATTATTGTTTATAATAGCTTATCTAGAACACTGTTCTCTCTGTCCTGCCGAGGTGTTCACAGCACGACAGTTCGAGGCTATTCCCCGCCCGAGAGGTGGTGGTTTATCTTTTATACTAAAAACTACGTATAACTTATTTACAATTATTTTCCAATATCTATCATCTACGTTAGACAGTGTGTATTCTACTCAAACCAATCACAAGTGCCACCATCACAGCAGAATCATGGAGGGGATGAAGAAGAAGGAAGAAGCCTAAAAACCATGCGGTCCCTCCATCTTGGCTTCACCCACCCCCATGTACTAAACCCAAAATCTACTTTTCCACCCTGTGACAATCTTAATATTATTCTATTTAAATTTGTGAGACTTGTATTTTTTCTTTTAAAGCTGGTAATTTCTTCCATGGACTAAAATCCAACCCACAGGTGTTTTGGGCTTGGTGCCAGGACCTCTGAGCCCTCTGGGCCTTCTGCACAGGTCCCTGAACCCCCAGAGCACTCAAGGACAAGCTCTGGGTTCCCACACTCATCCTGACTCCAAATGAAGTTTTATTTCCTGCCTTCTAGCCATAATCCCTCCCAGGAAGCCCTGTTCTTTCAGAGAACAAGGCAGAGTAGGAACCTAGGTGAGATGGTAAGATTTATAGCCTTTATATTCAGAGAGGGGTTGTGTTTTAAAAAGCAAATCTAGAAAGCAGAGACAAGTTTTAATGCTGAATTATTCAGCAGCTGAAGTTTTCAACTATTTAGGAAATTATTGCATTAAATATCAGACTTAGCATTAGGGTTTTTTTCCCTGAGCAAGTTATTTTAGCAATTTAATAAGAAGAAATATGTGTCAGTTCTTTCAGCCAGTGCTGCAGAAACTCCATAGATTATATGGTCTGGCTTCCTGTTGTTATGGACAGCAAGAAACTGTATTGATATTAACTTGCCAAAATTGTTTGTAACCATTCTAGGTTCCTGTCTCTTCTGACATTGGATTTTGGCACTTAGCAAAATATTTTGTGCTGCCACGTCTTTGCAGCCTCACCTTTGTCCCGAGGGAGAAATGAGATTGTTTAATACACTCTTGTCCTAGTATCAAGCAAACTTTAAATGCATTGTGTGGATGGTTTAAATGCATCCTTTAAAAAATGTACTTCTATAGGAGAACTTAGAAATGCTAGACTTTTAGTCTGAGCATAATGTCATGCTGTTCAAGGATATGCTCCAAATATTCCAAAAACAACTTGTCTCTTCTTCAATATGTTTTTAGTTTTAAAAAATTTATATATTTTGAGGTTAGACTGGTTTGTAGTACAAAGAACAAGCTGTCCTCTCCCATTTGTGAGTTATAAATGTTTACTATGCTTTATACACTATATTTTATAAACATTCATATTTAGAAGTGCTTAAATATATTGTATAAGACTATTAATATCATATTAATAATTTCAGTATCTTGTAATAAAAAATGTTGTATAACTTACACAAGAAATAATCAATACTTATGACCACATCCTACACTTGGCAAGTTTCAAATGTTTTAATATTTTTGATGGGGGCAAGTAAAACTGTATTAGCTACTGCCAGCAAATATTACAGCTTAAAAAATAAGGGGCAAAATCTGAGGTTAGAGAAATGTGTATACTCCATTTGAAGAATCTCATACTCAAATGAAAAACTAAACATTAATTTCGATTTAGTTTTATGAAGACACTGACAACCATATTTTGGAGAGCTTTGTTTAAAGTTATTATCAAAAATACTACCATGAAATTGTGGAGATAAGTGTTGTGTAATATGGAGGGTTTCCTTCCACTTTTTTGGCTTATCACCTATTAAACTGACAGAACAGAACAATTGCTGCCAGCTAACAACAGGGTTTTGAAGCTTGTTGCCAATCTCAATGTGATAAATGAATCAGTCCTTTTCTCCAGCTGTCACATTTCATTACTTATTTCAATTCACTTTGCTTGCACGAGGTCTTTTTACCTTCTAGTTTTGACACAATTCTGCTATTTTAAAATCACACCAGCCTGTGAACTTGTAGTAACTGGTAATATTTGAAAAACAAGATGTTACCTGCAAAATGTGATGCCACTTCATGACTGCCCACAGCTTACGAGAATGGATTTCAGCTTTTTTAAAATACACATTCCACTCTGGACATGGGATTTCAGAGAAGTTCTTTTAAGATTTCCCTTTGCAATGGGAATATGAGTTCACATGAAACTGAAGTAAAAGCATGGTGATGACAAGGAGACAGGTGAAAAAGGCCCTTTTTAAAGCCTTGTGTGTGCTGAGAGTTAACTTCTGTGCTGCATTATTTATGAGCAGGGAATGTGTTGAAGAAGTGGTGGTCTGGACAAGACATTTAATGTCTGGCTGGTACTTCCCTCACTGCCAGTTTGATTTCCTTAAAATGAGAATAATGCAACCCTTATCTGTCATGCACATTGCATTTAGACTTTTCTATTTGAATAGCAAAACTTGTGCCACTTCAAGGGATGTTCACATTGCTGGGATACTTTCAGTCCTTTACACATAAGCAGAAAGAGTCTGAGTGGAAAATATGCCAGATAATCTGGTAAGGATGGCAATGGCTGATAGAGCCTCAGTGATCCCCAATACCAGTGCTGTTAACAAAATAAGCAATCATCCTGTCAACTGCTGACCAAAAGAGTTTCAAAGCTTTTTGAAAAATTTTAATCATTCCCTGGGGTGGTTTTGGTATGTGTGTGTGCTCATATGAAGCAGGGAAGCCTGACTTACAAGACAGATGGAAAGAAATCCACCTATATTTCTAGGCTTTAGCTGCAAAATCCGCAAAAATTCATTCTAAACAAACTGACCCACGGTGGGATTGTAATCCATAATTGGGGTGCTGTAATAGAAATGCCCATGCATGCACTAATGAATTGCATTTGCATGAAGGGTGTGTGTGTCTGTCTAGAAATGTATGCAATAAAACAGTAGGTGGGGCTCTATCATTTATTCAATAATTAACTTTTTTGCTTTTCTGAGATGAATTAAATGCTTTTTCTGTGGAAGACTCAAGATGTAGTCATGGGTACATATCAGAGCCAACTAAACTGCTGAGTAATCTAACATTCTGTACCCTGACCATCCACCCACACTCTCCAGTCTCGTGTAGCTGCTATCTGCTCATTTTTTATCCCACTGGGGAGGAAGGCAAGAAAAACAGCCTTCAAAAATCTGTTTCTGACTTTCTCTGCTTTAACAGTTCATAAAATACTATTGGAGTCTTCTTACTGTGAATATGAAACTGTGCAGAGAAAAAGAAATTCATGTTTTTCTCTCTAAAGGTGAAGTGCCTCAGAAAACACTGACTGGCTCGTGGTGGCTGCTAATTGTCCTTAAGTTTAAAAGCAGCAGTCCTTTGGCCCTCCCATGGCATCTTTTCTTTCCTTACCTACAGCAACAGGCTTCCTAGGAAGCTGTTCCTTCCTGTGCTCCCTCCTTGGTTTATTCTCTCTTTGTCTTTTTTTAATGAGAATAGTGCTCCCTCACCTGTTGCCAAGAATCCTGTTTACCAGAAATATAAAGCACTACAAAATTTAGCATTTTTCAAGAAGAGGCTCCAAGGCCTCCAATATTTAAATATTTTTTAGATCTTCCTTTGCTCTTCAAAGAGCTGTAACAATAATATTCTTTAACAGAGAAAGACTTGCTGAAGAGATGCTTCCAACAGCTTCTTCATCTTCCAAAACCAGTGACAATTATATTGACAAGGGGCTGTCACTGCCCTTATATATATTTGCAAGCTATTACTTGATCAAATTGTTGGAGGAGCGTATATTTATCCTTCCAGAAAGTTTTGTCCAGCACCTCAATGATGTGTCTATATGGAACATCAAAGGTCAGGAACTGAGGACTATGAACATCAGAGAACTGCACTAAACCCTCTGCCTTTCTGAGTCCCTTTAAATTCTGAATGCTTCCAGTGCTTTCAAATTCCTATTTCAATAAGATTTTTTTTTTCTGATTTTTAAGATCAGATACTCAATATGCCAGAAATAATAAAACCTCTCATACCTGAGAAACATCATCACAGCAACACTTTGTGATAAAAGTAAAAGGTTCTGATTTCCGCTCAGATCCTTCATGAAATGAGGGGATTTTGCTGTTGGAAATGATCATGTTTCCATGAAGACATTGAGCATTCCCTCTGACAGTTGCAAATGTATGGAAATTCACACCTGTGCTCTGGAGGTGGAATTTCACAATTCTTACAATGAGTATCTGCTTTCTCTGAGAGAAATGACCAAAGCTCTCACCCGGGGGCAATTACACAAGTGCCCATGCACAGAGCAGTTTTCAGACAGGTACTCACAGAGGGAAAACTGCAGGAATAGCTTGAGTGTTAGCCAAATGAAGCACAGGTATCAGGCCACATATGGGAATAGAATGCTCTTTCCTGCCCAAGGAAAAAAAAAAAAGTGTATTTTAAATTATTGCCCTTCTGAAGGGGAGGGTACACAGGGCGCTGTGTATCAGCCATTCACTAAAAGTGATAAATGTGTATCACTGCAAGCGCCTCTCTCTGTGTCTCTACTGCATCAGATGACATCGCTTCAACTGTGCTTTGGCTAAAAATATGGCTTTACATCTAAAGTTCCATCTGTGTTGTTGTAACGTATTTCAGCTGCAAAATGCGAACTCCCTGTATCTTTGTATGGAGAAATATCAAGGAGAGGGAAGCAAAGAGCAATTTTATCCATATATGAAATATACTTATGTAATGTGCTAATCTGCAAATCATTTTTGTTGAACAAGGGGAAAAGCCCATAATGGAGAAAAAATTGTGCTCAGGAGGGCCAATGCAATGTTTCTCTTTAACATGTCATCCAGCATTTCAATCTGGGTAGAAAAAAAAAGCTATTCCATTTTAAGAAAGCTTTCAAAAATTTGGTTGCCTTCCAATTTGAAACAAATGCTCAAATCTTTACATTTTCTTCCAGGTCCAATTAGATTTGTAGGGCGAGCTTGTCTGGGAGGTTGTACTTGAACACAGAAATGAAAAGGCTGGAAATTCCAGGCTCCAAAAATATCTACATGGCTGCAAGTGAGGCAGCAGCTCAGAGCAGCTGGCTCTAAGAATAGGAACGAGCAGAAGCCTGCTGGTGTGCCTGGTCTAGCTGTGCTCAGCTCCAGCTGACCCTGTCAGTGTTTGTCATCGACTCTGATGGACACAAGACAGTCTCAGCCATACAAACTGTTCTAACCATGGTCTTGATCTTTCCAGATTTCCAGGTGAACATATGTGTATTCTGATTTGGTGTACCCTGATTTTCTGTCAGCCGAACTGTCAGTTCATTTCAGAAACCAAATATGTCAATGCATGTGGTTGTCACATCTTCCAAGATTTTAGAAGTTTTATCTGTCTGGAATGCTGCACTGGTTCTGATCATAACTAGTAACATGGTTGCATTATGTGTTGGAAGCGCTGGCTATAAAACATATGAAAGGCTGCTTGCAAAAAATTTAGAATAGTAAAGGATTTTCAATGAAAAATTTGGTCCAGAATGTTTTGAGATCTTAAATGGATTCAGAAAGCAATTTTGTCTCATTTCTGTTCAAATTTCCTGGTAGATGCAGTCACTGCAGGTATACTTTAGGTGAGATAAACAGCCATAACTTCCACAGGAAGGTGCCATGTGTGATATGGCAACGGGCATTGGTGGAAAACTGTCTGACTGCTTGAAGCATACAGATGTGTGATCACATTCCTTATACAGACTTAAATGGGATTAATTTGTTCTTATTCCCTGTGTTTCTTACTCGTTATCCCTTGTAAGTATTCCAAGTGTTTGTCATTCACAATTTACATTTCCCTTTGAGAACTTTTTGCGTAGCTCTAGGATACTGAACCATTATTAAGCTGTATCATTTTTCAAGCTCCATTTTTTTTTTCTTGGATGATCTGCCAATACCTAATTACCATTGCTACTCTGATGTGCTTCAAGCTGTGGGCTTTTTTTTCCTTACATGTGGCAGGTGAAAACACCCACGTTGTATAAAAATTCTGCTGCTTTCTCCTACATTTAGCTAATAATCATGTCATCAAAGCAGAAATTAGTGACTAGAACATTTAAGGCTGAATCCTGTCCCACTGAAATGATACTGAAATTATGTTCAGTCTCATATCTCATTTTTCTGAAAAAGACAATTACACATGGATTTAGACTATTACTGTCCTTTCTATGACCAAGCAAGAATAGTATTTAAGAGGTTCCCAAATGCCAAAACCTATTACAATAGCTCCAAGAAGCATAACAAGTGTAACAAGTGGTAAAAAAAAAAAAAAAAGAAAAGAAAACTCACTGAATGAGTCCTAATTTTCTATAAAACTGAGGAGAAAGGAGTCTGAGAATCTTACAAAATGCAGTAATATATTTTATTAGCTGGCAGTAATGTTATTCTGATTCATTTGGTGATTGGAGGGCAATGCCTTACAAAAGGTTCCAATATTGTTCTAGTAAATAAACTCTCAATAATTATTCTTGTCAAAGAAAAGCCTGAAGGTCCAGCCAAGATAGACATGTGATGGTACATTTGTGTGCACTACAGTTTCACCTTGAGGCCTTCCTGGCCTTGCACACAAAATGAAGTTCATAGAAATAGAAGATCCTTCCTCCAAGGATTAACCTTCCTCTACTGAGTTCACCAAACCATATCCCAAAGTACCACATCTGCATGTCCTTTAAATACATCCAGGGCTGGTGACCCCACCAACTCCCTGAGCAGTCGGTTCCAATGGCTGACCACTCTTTCTGTGAAGAATTTTTTTCTAATATCCAATCTAAATATCCCCTGGTATGACTTAAGGCCATTTTCCTCTGTTCTGTTGCTTGTTATCTGTGAGAAGAGACCAATCCCCAAATCCCCACCTGGCTGCAACCTCCTTTCAGGGAGTCTCACAGAGTGACAAGGTGACCCTGAGCCTCCTTTTTTTAATTTCATTTTATTTTTTTTCACTCCTCAGCTTCATTGCCCCCTCTGTAGTGAGAGGCCCAAAGCTGACAGGAGGATTTGAGCTGTGGCCTCACCAGTGCTGGGCCCAAGGGCAGCAGCCCTGTCCTGGCCCTGCTCACCACTGTTGCCAGCACAGCCCAGGAGCACTGAGGCATTTGCCCTTTCAATGCAGCGAGCCTTGGGGACGCAGGAGATGTGGAAACTGTCAGAGAACTGAACTGTAAACTGCATTCTGCAGTATTGCTGCCTGTGGGTTAAGCTCTGTGGAGGACACCAAGCCTTGGGTTGGCTTGTGTGACAGTCCTGGCCATGTTAATTAAGTTGCCTGGAGACAGAAAATCACAAAGTACAAATTGGGAAGTGACTGTTGCAGAGCCACTGCAGGGAACCTGTTAGCAGTCCTGGAAGTAAAAGGCCTTACCAAATGATACTGTATTGGAACTAACTCCTCCTTTAGAATGGAATTTACTTTCCAGTTTTAATTCAAAGTCAATGTAACGATCGTTCTCTTCAGGACAAATAATGATTATCCCAGGTTATCCTGTTTGTTTATTCATTCTCTGAATTCACTTCCATTCACTTCTTCATTGGAAACTTTCTGTTAAAGGCCTGTTTTATGAGTAGGAGTGACATTGGAGGGGGAAGAGGGTTAATTCTGAGTGGAACATCTTAGGGATGTGCAATTGTAGGCACAAAATGATTAGGTCAAAGCTTCTCCATCAAAGACCAACAGATTTTTACATTTGTACCATCTATTGCAGAATGGTTAACCAAACCCTATGAATGATTCTTGGTTGGACTGTATCCACCAAGTGTCCTAGAAAGTAATTATTCTGTTCTGTAGCACATGCTGCAGGCCAGACACTTAAAAAACAACCAACCAAACCAAAAAATATGGAAAGCAAAAGGGGAAAAGGGAGGGAGAGGAAGGAAAACAGTAAATGCCTTCTTAAGAGTGAAATTCTGCCAGACAAATTCCTTAAGTGTTAGATGCAACCTGGATATGAGACACAGTCAGATTACTTTTAGTATTGCTCTGTCAAATTTGTCTTCTTAGTGTGTTAAAACAATGCTAGTACAAGTGATTTAAGATTAAATGGGTAGCACTGGCTAAAATCTAGACAGCTTGGATAGAGTTGCTCAGGAAGATATGGATCTCTGGGTTTGTGGCTGCATAATGGATGTGTAAATTACACAGTGTCCCGCAGTGGCAGACTGTACATCAATACTTTTACATTTATTTGCTGATTTAAAGCTATAGTTTACAGCCTGTCAGGATGATATGCTAACAATTTAAGTACAGAGGCCTCATACAGCAAGGCAATTAGGTAAATTAAGTACATAAGCTTGAGTTTTATTCTAAGCCTGGGACCAATTACAATGAAAACAAGAAAACTTGTTTCCATGTTACATTCTAATCACTGCCCAGCCCTGGAATTATTCTACAAACAACTCTGCAGTAATACTCTATATGTCTGTGACAGAATTGCTGATGTGAGCCCCACTAAAGCTCCTCAAGGAATATGAACATCCCCACCTCTCTCTGTGTTCTGCCACTTGATGCTACCACTGACCAGACTGGCTTTTGCATGTTACTAGGAAAGGCACCTCATCTGGATTTTCCCACTCATGATAGGTCATAGAAAAGAGATTCTGAAGCCCTGTTTTTTGATTGTGCTATTTCCCAAAGAAACAGCTCTCTTTCACCACCATCACCAGAGGCTTTTCAGCATGAGGTTAAATTAAAAAAAAAAAGAAGAAAAAAAAAGAAGAAAAAAAAAGAAAAAGTGTTGCTAATCAGAAAATTAGCCACACAGTGTCAAAAGTAGGCTATAAAAGAATAGGAAACTCAAAATCTGTCATCAACTTCTTGTCCTACTTATGTCTTTTTATTTTAGAGTATAAGTCTACTGTGCAAACCAAGAGATCAGTTGTGTAATATTGGCTACTGTATTTCAGAGTATTCCTCTATCATTAGGCTGCTTTCATTTAATTTTTGTTTCCTACTGATTGCTTGCTCTCTTAAATAGCTAAAACCTCCCTCTGCTAACAGAGGGGTCTTGGTCTGCTGAGTCTGTCTTTCAGCTGTGTGGACACATTCACATCACATTTTGTGGACACATTAATAGCCCATCTGTGAGCTTGGATGAGGAGGATTCCCATGTCATTGGGAATCCTGATTAATCCACAAATCTACTTTTTCTTTTAAGAAAAAAAATCAGCTGACCTGCATTCATAAACAAATAAAATTTTAACAAATATTAATTATAACATTTATTCTTGTCCTCAAAATGTCACAGTTTCACTTGTCTTTTGTTTCAGTTGCATTCCTCAGAGCACACATGATGTATTTGGCAACAGCACTTTTTAGGGTTAGTATGTCCTACAACCAGTGCAGAAAGGCTGATTTAACTCAGTTGAGGGCTGAGATTTTGCTGACTAGATATTACAATTCCAATGCCATCACTTTTACAGGAAAGAACTGCCATTTCATACCAAATGGTGAGAGAAAGTTACAGTTTGGTTGTTTGGTTGTTTTTTTTTTTAAAAAAACTTTACCTGTGCACTAGTTCCATACACATATTTCCACCTTTCCTTCAAACACAATATGCATTCCACAATGCTATTGGAAACCTGAGTTTTCCACGAGTTGCACAGACACCAAAATGTTAAATATGCAGGCTTCCTTGCCTTGAGCTAGACGTGTAGTATGAGTGGTTCCCAAGAGCATCCAGGCTGCAGCTGTGTGGTGAAACAGAGCTTGGCAGGAAAGGTGTGACTATTGGAAAGCATCTAAGGTCATTTGCAGCTGCGTCTTGCTTCAAGCTTTTCATGTTAACTTCCTGGAGTTTTTTATTACTGTCAGGAACTATCAACAAGTGAAGATAACAGTATATGAACAAAGCATAAAATAATTGTAGTCTACAAACTAGGAAATGTTTCAGACTAAACTGCATTGCAGGATACAAGAAATGCAAAAGTGGTGGAAGAGATTACTTGTCTCATTGCCTCACCCACTCCTCCATACACTGACTGCCTGACCTAATCCATTTTCTCATCATCACTGGCATACTGCAACAGAAGAGCATTTCTTTACTATAAACCAGAAGTTTAAACTTCAGAGAAAAAAACCAAACACACCCATTAAAATTTCTGCCAGTAGCTAGATTTGTGATCTGCACTTTAGGAAACATACGCTGTAATTAAGTTTTAGAAAAATGGTGCTTGGATTTATATAATGGGCCAGAACTCAGGTAATTTCTGCTATAATACTACTAACCTGTAAAATCCAGTATATATCCACTGTAACTAGAGTAAAAGCTAAGAAATGACAATTTCTAGTACATGAAGTGCCCAACTTTGTCTTCTTATGGACAATTAGAATTTGGTCATAAGTAGTAGGCTGAGATACTTTATGCTGATGTTACAGCCTCAGAGAGCTGTGCTGTCCTCCAGATATTTGCATTCTCTATGACAGTATTCATTAGAATAAAAAGAAACACCTGGAAATGTAGAACTACCTCTGTATGCCATTCACTATCTCAGTGCTTTCATGTGCACCTTTTCAGTCACTCAGCATCCCTTTGATGAATTCCATAAAACTAACCAAGTTAAAAAACTATAGTAATATATTGAAGAAAGGCTTTTGGGCTCTACATATTCATTTCTTGGGATCTAATTAAACTTGATTTTGCTGCCATTGGGTTTTAATGACATCCTATATTGTGGCAGCTATTCCCTATGATTATTTCATAGTTCTGAATCAGGGATCATGTAATGTGCCTGGCAGGTTGACACCCATAATTTTTGGGTCATAAATATTTAGATTTTCTGAGAGAGCTTAACTTGCTTTATCAACATTTTAAAAATTGGTATGGTGTAGGCTTCACTCAGTTTGATCTAATAAGTTGTGCAGTATCGTGTCCTAACAATCCACTAAGCTATAATCACTATTTGTATGCAAAGCATTGCAATTAGAGCAATTTTCTTTGCTGGTAATTCTGAACCTGAAGGAAAACAAATTAGAATAAAAATGCAAGCTCTTTATACCTGATTATATTGTACAGTATTTTAACATAAAAACTGACCTGCATAGCTTCAGGAAAAAAAAAAAGAGATTGCAATTTCTCTTGCTCTCAGTTTTAATCTGTTCTTGAAAAAGCAAAAAAAAAAAAGAAAAAAGAAAAAAGAAAAATTCTCTATCTTTCTGGTTGGTTTTAGTGTTCAGCTACCTTGGCCACAGATTTATCTTCTCAGTGTGTCTCAGGAATCTCAGAGAGATGAGGACTTTACATTTAAAATTGAGTAATCTAAGTCTCTTGTTATTTTATAAAAATAGTGAGCACAGCCACTTGTGAGCTAATAGGTAATTCAGATTGTGTAGGCACGTCAATATTTGGCTCTTACAGTGGATCTGACTTTTATCTGATTTACTGGACCAATAGTAGCTTAATAAAAAGAATATAGAATATTCTATATTAATAAGAAACATCTCTTTAATTCAATAGACTCAATATAAAACATGAGGCTAAATCACTGCATTGCCATAGGTCATATGTTAGAGCAATGATTTCAAAAGTATGTTCTTCAGAAATTATAATTAGTTCAAAACATTCTTTTTGGTTGTTTTTCTTTGCTTATGAAGATTTTTAAAAATAAATTAGATACAGTAACCGTGAAACTAAAAATCTCTTTGGAACAAGAAAGATGATAGGATTAGAGGAATGTATTTCATCAAATGGCAACTCCCCTTATCTTACTGGCTTTTAATGAAGAAAATAATTTCTAATGAAAAATCTTTTTGCTTCAGTAAACAAAGGCCTGGAAAGTCATGAGGAAGGAATCCCCATGCCATAACTCAGAGAAGTATTCTGCTCAAGCAGGAATGGTTCTGCTGGCTTTGGGGGATGTCTTCCAGCACTGGTCCTGAGCGCTTCCCGAGGAGTTTCCACACTGTTTATACAACTTGTTCTTCACATATTTGGAATGGATAGATAATGGCAGCTGCCCCCAAGGTAAACCTCTTGGAGGATGCTGCTGCAGCACCACGCTCCCACGACCAGGACCACGGTGTTTGTGCTGCAGGACAGCAGAGCCACCAGCACAGAGTGACAGTGACACCCTGCGATGTGCAGGGCGAGGCTGGCACACTAGCACTGCTTTGGGGTGGTACATTTGGCTTCAGAACTTCCTGAGCTGGTGGTATGCAGTGAAATCTGCTGCCTGCTCCTACAGACAAGTAATGTCTACACCTTCACGTTTACACTTAAGCCAGTTCTCAGTTGCTCTGTGAAGATTGTGAGTAAAATGCTGTTCCTGTTGGAATACAGAGAAGCTCTGCTATTGACCACAGCTGGGACTGTGCTAAGATGCTGTCAAGTTTCTGACATTTAAATGCCATCCTCACTTCTTGAATCTTATGATTGCAACTACAACATAGCAAAGTTTAAAAGGAAGGAATGTGTTTTTCCATTTGCATAACTTTAATGATCGAACTGATTGAGCTTAACATTTCTTTCAAAGTTCCCACTTTAGCTGGCATTGCTAGTGTTGAAATCGCATATATCTCAAAAGTAACATATTTTTGGAAAGTTCTATGTGATAGGAAATGGGGTCTCAAGATGAAAAGTGCTTTTCATCTCAGAAAGTAATTACTTAGAAGTAATTTTTATCTCACTGGTGTGTAAGCATGTGCTGTGGAGGGAGTCAGACTGGGTGCAGCTATGTGTACATGTTTGCCTGCCTGATTTTTTTCTCACTCGATCAAAAGAAGCTTTTAGGACAAACAAGTAGGAGATAAAGCAAGGACCAGAGGCCAGACACCCTTTTGTATGCCACCTCCTAAGAATTATTGGTGGGACCACGGTAGGAAAGCAATTAAAATGATATCAAAAGGATTCTTAATCATTAAGAGCTTCTTCAGTATAGAAGAAGTAGTATAGAATAGAAAGCTCAGTATTTAAGGACAGTTTGTGCAAAATCAGTGAATGAAGACAGTGACTGAAAGATAAATTTATAAAAACTAGGATATCCCTGTGTTTGTGAGGCGTAATAGGTTTTCTGAGACTAAAGGTTGGAGATTTTCTGTTGTGTACATGCCTACATATACTTTTGAATCTATAGATACAGCATATTTATTTTTAGGGGCATTTTTCTATTAGAAAGCTGTTTGTCATCAGCTGCTTGGGAAAATTTCTTGTAGATAGCAGTGCAGCTTGGCAGGGTTGAAAAATAGAGGCTGAATTTGAGGGCCCTGTGTAGAACATCTGATTCTAGGGCATAGCCTCAAGAGAGCAGAAGTAATGAAATCTATAAGCTGATCTTTCCTTGCTTTCAGAGGGAGGGTAGAAACTAAACCTAGAATTTTACAATTACAGAAATTAGGTTAAACCTTTCTTTTAGGTACCTCAATTTGTGCAAGTTAGGTTTACACAGAATTCGTGGAATTGATTGGTGCACAAATCACTTGTTTTAATGGAAACAGATGATCTGCAGCACTTTTGACACAGATGCTTTATATGAGATGTCCAGATAAACAATGAAAATGAAGATTTAAAGCACTCTGGTCTGAACAATAATTTTGCTGCATTGTGGACGTTGTTATGCTGTACTACATTCTAGGGTAGAAATACAGGAGGTGAAGAAATAGCACTAGAAAGCAGCTTATGAGAGACCTTGGGGACACTCATAATTCCCTGACCACAGGTTTGGATGATGAGGGAGCTATAAAGTTTGAAATCTTAATTTCTGACCTCTGAGTACAGACTTACCATTCTTCTGAGCTTGATTCTCTGATTATAGAGAGATTGACCAGAGAGATTTCTTCTTTAAAAGGTTCAATTTCCTAGAAGAGATGAAGGGAAAGATGAATGGCTGTGTTGAACAAATGAGTAGCTGAGCAGTGTATGAACTTAGCCACTTAGCCTTTGATGAGAGGTGTTTTAAATAAAAATCTTGCCTTTGCACAGAAAAGTGATACAAAAATTCTGGCCCCAATTTGAGATTGGGAGCTTACTTTTTTTGTTCTCAAAAAAACCATTTTACAGCTGTCTTGTTTAGGGTTCCTCCGTGCATCCCAGCTGATGGTGAGAGATGTGCTTCAATTTCTGACTGCCAGAACCTCCTGGTGGGCCATGAATGTTTCATTTGACCTTAAAATATGATTCAATCAAGTGGTTCTGCATTATGTTTCCTCTAGACCCAGGAATATTTGCATATGTATATTTGTATGCAAAATTGAGCTGTAGCTGATTGGTGCCTGCTTTGGTACCAAATGGGACAAAGGCACAGAGCTTTGCTCCACAGCCAAGGAACACACATGTTCTGCTTCCTCCACAGCTTTAACATCTTCCTTCTCAAATAGATCGACATTTACACACCAACTCGTCTGTATTTACATACATACATACGTACACATTGCTACAAGCTTTGCTGCTCTCCCTCTACATCTGCTAGTGACATTAGAAATGTAATTTTGTCGAGAAAGGAAGCATTTGAAATAAAGCCTTGCGTGACCAAAAGTTTGTTTTCTTCAGCCAACTAGCTCAGCTGGCCTTGTGAAAAAAAAAAGGCAACAAGAAAACCACTAAAGAAAACAAACTCTTCAATAAACCTTACATGTTTGTTTATCATGCTTGCCAGTATTAAAACATCAGAATATGCAAGGTATGTTTTACTGGTATGATATTGCTTATTGAATATTAAATCTCTGATTATTGAGCTGTACAGAATAACTACCATGACAAAGGCTGGGCATCAACGTAGTCATAGTGCACACAAAGAAATAGAGTACTATGATTTAGAATTACTAACTGGGATTTTAGGTTACCTAATGCATCTCTGGTTTTCCATTGGATAAATAAATGTTAACATCTACAGTGTCCATAAGTGGAAGGATAGACTTTATTAGTTAAAGGCAGAATCCTTGTTCTTTAAAAAAAAAAAAACTCCTTTTCAGCCTGGTGGGGTTGCAAGTTTGGCGGTTGATAACTCTATAGGTTTAAAAATCCTAAAATTTCCAGAGTATATTTTAAATTTTTCTCCTTTTTTAAAACACAGCTTTAAATGTAGATATTTATCAATTAATTTTCCATTGGTTGTTCTCTTTGAAATATTTATTCAGCAGCTCTCTTGCTCTGGGTATTGTTTTATTTCTTTTTGTCCTGCCTCAATGTCTGTCCATGTGCAGTTAAATTAAAATCACAGAATCACAGAGGGGTTTGTGTTGGAAGGGACATTTAAAGGTAATTTGTTCCAATTCCCCTGCAGTGAGCAGGGACATCTTCAACTAGACCAGGTTGCTCAGAGTCCCATCCAGCCTCACCTGTTCCAGGGATGGGGCATCCCCTACCTCTCTGGGCACCTGTTCCAGTGCCTCACCAGCCTCAGTGTAAGAAATTTCTTCCTTAGGTCCAGTCTAAAGCTACTCTCTTTTGGTTTCCCCCTTGTCCTTCCACAGCAGGCCCTGCTAAGAATTCTCTTCCCATCTTTTGTATAAGCCCATTTTGAGTGCTGAAAGGCTGCAGTGAGGTCTCCCTGGAGCCCTCTCCAGACTGGACCAGTCTCTCAGCGTTTCCTCACAGACATGGTCCAGCCCTCACCTCAGGGCTTTTGGTGAAGCTGTCCTGGATCACTTCCCTGTCCATGTGCCTCAGCATAACCTCTAGGAGGATCTGTTCCGTGATTTTCTCAGGCACAGAGATGAAGCTGGCAGGGCAGAAGTCCCCAGAGTCCTCATTTTCATCCATTTTAAAAATGGGTACAATGTTTCCATTTTTCCAGTCACCAGGAACTTCACATGAGTGCTGTGATTTGTCAAATATCATCAAGAGTGGCTCGGCAGCTCACCAGCCGATTTCTTCAGGACCCTCAGGGCATCTTATCAGGTCCCATAGACTTACACATGCATGCAAAAGTCATACAAAAATGCATTCATAAATGCACAGCAGTGATAAACCCAGGATTCTCATCTGATTTATTTTCTGTAACTCTTTATGCTGGTGTAGCTAGTTACAGAAAAGTTCCTCAGAGTTACGCAGGGGCACTAAGAAAAAAAGTTTATTCTGACTCCTCTGTTGAAAGAAAAAAACCCCATGTTTTTCCTTCATAGTTGAAATCCACAAAGAGTTGAAGTGCTTGGAAAATTTGACTGATTTCATGGATGTCTCAAAGCTTTAAAGATGAAAGATCCAGCTTTTCTTCCTGATTAAGCTATGAGAATTATGCATTCCTGTGGGCTTTTTCTACTTCAAAGGGTCATTCAAATATAACTGAAAGGATGGACACCACAAAATTATTTCCATGAAGTCTGGCAGAATGAATTCCCTTTGTTTTATGTGGAAGGATAAGGATATTGCTCCCCTTGGCTTTTTCTACCTGTTTTCTACCTGTTGCTTTTCTGGACATTCAGGGCAGCTTTGAGGAGGTTCCTGCAAAACTGCTGAACCTCCCAAAGCTGTCGGAATCTGACATCCAAAATATCCAGCAAATAACACGTAGCAGCAGTGTTCTCTCACTGGGTAGAAGTTACATGGGACAGCAAACAATGTTGAACTGAAAAAGGAAAGATCACAAAGTCTGAAGTATGATATATATAGGCACTTTTTTTCCATAAGTGGGATCAGGTGTCCTTACTGGGATGGAAAAAGTGTAGATTTTCAGGAAATGTTTGGAAATAAATCATAATAGTAAATAATTTTAACTTTCTTGTCTATTAATAACTGCTTCATAGGCTTTCTCACTTGCTGTTGTCACCATTTTGTCATAGATCTTGGAAAGATGTGAATTTTGATTTAGGGTTTAGTCCAAAATAGAACGCAGTATACTGAGAGATTTCAGCTGACTCCATCACGCTTTGGAGCAAGCCCTTTTGATGGCATTTTCATGTTTGCTTTCATTTCTTTCTCTGGCATCCTAAATTGATGTTCCTGATAAAAATCTCAGGGGTTACAAAGGCTTGAAGAGTAATATATTCATTTCTCTTATGCTGCAGTGGCTTCAGTATGTCACAAGGGCATTGTTAAGACTAGTCACTATATTTCTCAGTCTGAAATCATGATTAAGTGTATTCTTAAGGGACTGATATAATATGACTAAAATCAGAATTCAAAAAGTACTTGCCAAACAGAATTTATCCCACTGAAATCCGCAAAATTTACGATCAGTTAAAAGTAGAAAATATTGAAAATTTTGTTTGATAAAAACAGAGTCAGTCATTTAGGATTTCAGTTATACAGCAAAACGTTCCTGCAAGAAAAGTATTCAGTTTACTAATATTTCCTGACTGAAACATGTTTTGTAGGATTTGAGGTGTGGGATTTTCGTTAATATCACATCTTATTTCATTTCATCATTACAAGCCATGCCAAGATAAATATTTGAATTGTATCCGTTCATTGGTGCACATTCAAGGGTAATTCTAAGTATTTAGTAGCAGCCTCGGCATTTGCAAATTGGCTACGAGTGAGTTGAGTTGGGCTGAGGGTTGTGGAGGAGGAACCAGCACACTTGCACCGTGCAGTAGGACAGGTCTGTTTAATCCAGTTTAGCCACGGGGTTGTTATTCAGAGTTTATATTGCAGTGAGGGAGAGCAGGCTCTTGTCCTTAACCCAAAATCAAGTGTCTCATCCCACACCTGTCTGAGACTGACATGACGCAAACGAGCGGGCAGCTCAAATGGCTGCAGCGCATTTCTCCCTTGCTGCACCTGGGGCCAGGAGAAGCCCGAACAGGCCGTGTAAGAATTCAGAGGAGTACTCGAGGGCCCACACTGCAAACAGGTCCCCAGCCCAAGTCCCCTGATGACACGAGAGCCGAGTAAAGCTCGGTGTGCCGAGCGTGGTGGCTGCTCTAGCAACCTGCACGGGGAGGAGCCCCCGGCTCTGAGCGCTGGTCACGGCATCGCAGGGACGCCGGCTGTGCTTTTCACCTGCAAGGGGAATGCAGGGACATGCCGACCTCAGACAAAAGCAAGGTTTTCCCCGCCTGTGAGCTGACCCCTAGAGATCTGTATGATGCAGCTGAGCTGGGGGTTAAAGCTAAGAGGAAGAATTAAGTAAAGAATATTCAAATGCCCTAGTCTGGGAAGCAGCGTAACACCTACTTATAGAACCAGCCCAAATTCAGGAGTCCTTTGGGGAATTCTGGTCGCCACATCCACCTGCTGAAGTACCAGAACACAGCAGGTGATGTGGGTGCTGGAGCAACTCAAAATTCAAGACTGCTTATGTTCTCAGGGGCTGATTACAGCATAAAGTGACGTAACTGTGCAGGTTTTGTTGCTCAAAACTTCCGATGATACTTACAGGAGATAACCAGGAATGTCTTCAGTGTTTGGTAAAGCTGGGGAGGAAAGAAAGGCTTTTAACTGTGTGTGTATGCAGGATTGGGATCTAGGCATCCCACATGCATATTGTTTACATACTGAAATGGATGGACCTCCACTTCATGGCTTTGATTTTCCAAATTTGAATTTCTGCTTCTTTTGTTGGCTCTTGGAGGATAGGTATCCTGAGGTTTCTAGACCTGATTCCATGATAACAGTGAAACAATAACCTAACTCCCTTAACTCACCCATTACATTTCATTATTTGAAATAATGGCTGTAGGCATGTGTGAAGCCAAGCAGGAACAGAACCCTCGTAGCACAAACTTTAGCTGGGCCATACCTCCTGACAGCCAGAGTGGAACCCCCTGTGACAAACAAAGTGACACATGCCATACCTGTACATGCTGTGTCACACCAGTCCTTAATAAATACCATTTCTGACTCCATTACAGATAAGTAATTTTAATCCATTCCAGTCACAGATGTCCTCAAGAATATACTACAGATTTCTTTGCATATTATGAAGAAAAGTCAAGAAAAATAAATTACATATTGTTTTCTGATCGTGATAAACATATTTCCAGAAAAAGTAAAGGAGTTGGGCTATGATACAAAATGAGTAGGAAGAAATGCAAGTGAGAGCTACCAAATACCTACGTAAATTAGAATTAATGCATGGAACAGATTCAGTTTAACAAGAGTGGGCTGATTTGAGAAACTGATTATGATTTGAATATTAATTTTTAAGGACAGAGAAATAACCTAAAAGCATTCAGAGACTGTGTTTTTGTATACATCATAACATTTTAACTCATGACTAAGATATTACAGGAAGACATTTCCATGTATTGCCTTCATTAAGATGTCTGTCTAGATGAATGACTTTTTTTTTTTAATTAAACTGCAGGATAACCTATTTGAAATACATTTGCATTTACTATGAGGTTAAGGGAAGCTTCTTGTATCAAGATCCATTTCATATTTTTAGACCAAAGAATTTTCTTCAAGAGGCTAATAGTCATTGGTAAGATCTTAATTAACATATCAGGGTAATGCCTGTTTTTCTGTAATTCACTTAAGTAAAGCACATTGAAAGCATTCCATACCAATTTCAAGAATAGTTTGTCAATCCTCAATAAGAATGGGAAATTGTAAGAAAAAGAAGCCTGAAAATCTTTACTAATAATCCAGGAAGTCGTCCAATATTAAACAATGAAATGGCTACACTTGAGTGATCTTAATGGTCTCACATCCTGATGTCTTCCATTAGAACCATTGCAAAATTTAGGAGCTGATAGCTTGAAAATCTTAGTGGAGGAAGAGTGCAGTTGAGACTTACGAAACTCTGGAAGAGTTCAGGACATATTCATGAGAAAAATAAAAGCTCTCTGTCTTGTAAGTGTCATAAAACATTTTTGTTCTTCCAAGAAGCATGTACAAATTATTTGAGGATGAAGACAGAGTGATTCATACTGGGCTTAGTGAACTGCAATATGGTTATGGAAGAGGCAGGAGCTAAAGGACATTTGTACAGGAAACACAAAGCACATTGCAGGATAAAGGTATTCCAAGTTTACAAGGAAGGCAAGAACTTTGTAGGACAACTGAAAGTGCCTGGTTCCAGATTTCCATAAAATCAGTGAAAAAGATTCCCTGGATTTGCAAGACTTCCCATCTTTCTCATTTGTTTGCCTTATTTGGCATCCATTTGTGGTTCTTCCTAAGTGTTTTCTCCTAATCCTTTTTCCTCTTCACTAAAGGAGTAGACATCCCTAAATCCATGTTTTCCAATACCAAAATGTGGGGATTTTTGTTTAAATAGTACACTTACATGATAAGCCACTTCCACAGATCTTGCTGATGGCTGTTAACACAGAACTATCTTTGAGGAGCTGCCAAACTCCAGAGGGAGTTCTTGAAGTGGCAATAATCTAGATATCTAATTAATGTAATATTGATAATTTAAATGGTATTAACATTCATTCTGGAGAAAAAACCAAACAGGTATATTTCAGTTGCAGTATTTTATTTTGTCTATTTGTCTCTTTATGCACAGAACAAATGCATTTCACAGACTGTTTCCAACTTTTCTGCTCACTTATCCTGTAGAAATGTCAATACCCTTAAATACATGACTAAGGAAATGATACCTATGCGTTCATACCAGAAAAACACACCAATAAGGTAATAGGTCAGGAGACAGGGGTGAAAACATCTGTAGATGTATAATTCTATGGAGCATTTTCTAAAATTTTGAAAATAGAGATTAAGTCACCTTTGGCAAACTGCTGTGACCCTTCAGTGACCACTCTAGCTGGTGAAACGTTTGTCCAATAAGTGAAAGGAAAGTACCCATTGTTGACTACATTGAACTTGGGAATTCAACTTTGGTGTAGACCAGATAAGCCAGAGTAGTTAAGATAGCAAATCTTGTCTGGCAACCTCAGTATGCGGCTGTGCCATCAGTTTCTCCGCAGCTGCTGAAAGCTGCTGTCCTTTTGTTGCAGGTGTGTGGTAGGTTTGTTTGTTTGTTTTTTCTTTAGTGAATCCCAATAGAAACAAGAGCAACAAAATGCTGCCAACCGATACCTGTCGGATAGCATCCAGGTGGGAGAACTCCTGTCCTGAGCCCGGGCAGTCGCTGGGCTCGCTGGCGGAGGTCTCCCCACCTCCGCCGCACACGCACACCCTCGCCGCTCCCTGCACACAGGTCTTTCCTGCATGCAGCACCAGCCTATTGGATCGTTACCACAGGATGGGTTCTGGAGCTTCGCCCCCATCTCTTTCTCATTTCTTTTTCTTTCTTTCCTTTTTCCTTCCTTTCCTTTCTTTCCTAGGCTCCGTTTGCGGTAGCATACACCCTCCCGAGGGGTTTGCCTGGATCATTTATTTATCTTGTGCGCATTAAGAAACCACCATTAGGCTTTGGTGGGAGGCGCCTTGCTCGGTGCGCGCTCGCCTGCCTCCGCGGCGCTGCCAGAGGAATACACAATCGAGCCGAAGCTGCAAGCTTGGCAGGAGGTGCCTTTGCGTGCCCGTTTACTTGCCGGATCCGCATATTTTTTTGCCGACTGGGTCACTGCCGCTCCCCTCCAGGGTTTCATCTCAATTTTTATTTTTGCGTGTATGTGGATTATTTAATTTTTTTTCCTTTTTT
>VYXF01007583.1:98899-153013 GCA_013397295.1 Polioptila caerulea | reverse complement strand
CCCCGGCACCGCCGGCCGCGCCGCCCGGCCGCCGCCCGCCGCCCCCAGCACCCCGCCGCTGCCCGCCTGGCCCACTGCGGCACACGCTACCTCCTCCTACAAGATCTACGTCCACGACTCGGCGCCGTCCTGGACCTTGTCTCCCTTCCAGGAGTCGACCACCACCACGCCGGAGGCCAGCACGACCCCCAAAACCCGTAAGTGTCGCTGGCCACCCCGNCGGAGGTGGCCGCTGTATCGTTCCCGTGCGGTTGCTGCCATACGGGAGGCCGGAGAGCTCCGAAGTTTGCGCTTCTTTCTCCCTTCCCTGCTTGCGACCCCTTTTTACCCCCGGCAAGTTCCCTGCTTGTGTGATGGATGTTGAGGCAGGAGCAGCCATTTGAGGAGATCGCTTTTCATTGTGGATTTAGGAAGGCTGCAGACCCCCTCCCCCCTTTCCCCTTCCGGGCTAGTGTGCGAAAGGTACTTAGGAGATGCTGGGAGGTGTCTGAGCAAGAGGGACCAGTGACGGCCCCCCCAGAAAGGGCAGTGTGGAGAGAGCGGTCTTCAGCAGGTGCGGGCTGGCTTGTGCATGTGCTTCCTTGCTGGTGACGGAGTTTGGCTTCCCGCACACTCCTGTCCCCTGAAACCAGGGCGGGCTCCGCAGGGATGCTCTCTCTGTCCCGGTGCCCGGCTCCTGAAGGAGCTGCTGCCAGCTCCGCCAGGAAGGAGCCCGGGGCACCCCGCGGATATGCTGACCCATCCCAGCGCTTTGCCGGCTCCGGTGTGTAGCCACAGCACCGTGTTGCCGTAACTGACTATTTTTTTTTTAAGCAGAGGAGGGGGCTAGTTCTCCGATTGATGCTTGGTGGCTGGTTCTTCCCACCCTCCCAAGCACAAACCTAAGGATTCGGGCTAAAGCTGAAAATTCATTTGGTCGGGGTGCGTCAACTTTCAGCTTCTCATAAAGGTTATTTAGGACAAATGCAATCCTTGCCAAAAGAACTTCTGTGCGATGCTATTTAGTGAAATGCTCAATTATACTCTATTGTAGTATTCTTCTGCGCTTTCTTGGATGCAGTAGAGGAAGTGAAAAGCCGGGTGTCCTCCATTAACTCTTAGTTGTTGCTGCTACTGGGAATGTCAGTTCGATTGAATCCCTCTTACAGCCCAGGGCTCCCCTTTTGTATGCTAATGTAGGGGTATTCTGCTGGAGGATTTTGTTGGAAAGCAATATGAACTTTATTGTGTCTATTAAATCTATTTGCTGATAAGAACTGGGGCGGAGAGGATAGGCAGTGCAAGCTGATCTTGTGAATTGACAAAATTGACAAAATTGGATGTGCATGTGTGGGTGTGCAGGTGGCGGATGGCTGGGAATGATTACGAGTGAAACTGTCACTAAATCAGAAGAGCTAATGAGGCAATAACTCGTTTTGCCTGTGTCTGCCACAGTAATTGAGGGAGAAGCAACCCTTACAGGTGTGTCCAAGCCTGCATGTTCTGTAGGTACAACCTAAGGTAGTTGGAAGTTACCAGAAGGAAAATCTTTTGTGGAGCTCAATGCAACCTGTTTCACTTATGTATAGGGAGCTGTATAGGGCACTTCTTAAAAACAAAATAGGTAAATGAAGCCAGATTTTCAAACCATATGTCTGTTTTCAATCCTGATGTGAACCATGCTACATGGTTCTTCAAACTGCTGTGTTGTGTGTGTGTGTGTATCTGCCCTGGGCTTGCCAGGTGGCATCTGTCAGGGTCTAAATGCTCCCTTGCAATCTCTTCCTCTCTCCCCTTTCTGTCTTGTTGGATATGAAGGAGAAATCCACAGCAATTTCCGCCCCTCTAGGCTGTCTCCCTACAAGGTATAGAAGGCAGGAATATCCTGATTAATAAATAATGTTCAGCTGGCAGGACTCTCCTCCATGCAAGACACACAAAGGAAGAAGAAAAACCACAATCTTGAAATGTTCCTGGCAGTTGCAGAGCTTCCTAACTATTTTTTGTTTTAGAGAGGCTGCTGATACCTTTTACAGCAGGGTGTTTCCCTTCATTAAATGCAGCTCAGTTATAGGATGGAAATGCAAGAAGTGCAAATCCAGCAGAAATTGACCCTGTTTGGGCACATTGATAGCAGAGATTATCATTAATGGAAGATTAAATAGATTACATAAAAAAGGATTTGAGTTTGTAGGGCATATGAACATTTTTTTAAAGCCTACAGCTGTATTCTCCTGATACATATAAGCATTTCTAAGGATACATGTAAAATTCTTGGAGGCTGCAGTATCCACTGAGGGGAGTGAAAGGAGAAATGCAGTCTTTCTGCTGTGAACTGCTGACATGGTGTGACCCCAAAGCAAGTATCTGTGTCTGCCACTAATAGCTCTCAGTAAGAAAGGGAATCTTTTTTAAAAACGAATTCATCCTAATTTCCCAGGTTGAGCTGCATGTTCCTTCTGTGCCCGTTGTTCCAGCTGCTGTTGAAATGAAAGTCATGGATCCTGTTGTACCCTGTGAATATGAATCTGACACGATGAATCTCATGCCCCAGCCTTCAAAATAGTGCACGCCCTTGTGTCATCCTCTGGCTTGGCAAGGCACACATGTGGGCGGGAGCCATAGGTTATTTAGCATTTCACAGCTTTTAAGAAAAGAAGCAGCTGTCTTTATTTACACTGGTTTGTGTTGCAGTCTGTTTAATTGTTGTAACATGTTAAAATGGGCTCAAAACAGGACTTAGGAAAATGGAAGACAAATCAGGAGTTATTTCTCCAGAAAGCCAGATGATTGCCCACCTGAATAAGTGTTGGTAAAGCCTTTTCTCTCTCTGTGTATTCATCTGAGGAGATGTTGTGAAATCTCTCTTTTTTTGTGGGTGTGCATAATGACAATAATTCTTGGTTGTGTTTCACTCAAAGTCAAGCTATCTGTTAGCTGTTTTGAAAGTTCTTGATGAAGATCCTTCAGGTTCTGACTAAGCAAAAGCCACTTACTCATCAAATCTCTCTCTGTATCTTGTGCCTGCATGTGTTTTCCATGATCACGTATGGACTATGCCTTTCCAGCCTAAGCCTCTTCATCCAGTGCTCAGTGTAAAAGTCAATCACTGATTTAGAAGGATAGTCCAGCCTGTAGATCAAAAAAATCAACCAGCAGACTGGAACATGCTAGTCAGGTTTTATTTTTATCAAGCCATTGGTTTCATTTCTAAAGAGTCATGCCCTGATTTTTCCAATATGCATTTTTCATGGTATTCTGGGTTCTTCAGTAATGTTATTATCCTCGAATTGAGATACTGTACTTAAAAGAATTCCTGTGTGAATTCAGCTATGAAATAGCACTGTGGTTTCTCTTGTGTTCAGATGACCAAAGGCTAATGCAGAGAACTGAGGTGAGGCAGGTCAACTAATGCATAGTAACCAAGAAAAGAGATGTTACAGAACACTTAATCAATATATCTTGAGAAGTCCAGTTGCAGCCTTTTTGTGAGTCTGAGTATGCTTTGATTTCCTGCTAAAGATTTTCTGGTCCAGTTGTTTATCCTCGTCATATCTCTGACTGATTGTTATGCACAGCATGGGTTCAAGTAACAGGCATCTGGCAGATGCACTGCTACCAGCACTGACATTTTGGTAAAAGCTGTTTGTTTTATTTTGCACTGACTCAAATATCTTTTTCACATTAAGGATGACACTTAGATGGAACTGCGGGGTTTTCACCAACTGGAGGGTGTTGTGGGAGGTGCCAAACCATAGTAAAACCAGACCTACTCTTCCCAGCTCTGAAGCATTCTGCCAGCAAATGACATGGATCGCGAATGCTTCGCATGACGAGCGTGAGCTGTCATTGAATCGAGGGAAGCACACGTGGCTGCAGAGCACGTGCCTTTGGCATTAGCTGAGATTAATATGCCAGTTATCTACCAATTTTAAATGCTTCAAAAGCTGTTGAATTGGAAAAAAAATACTGAGACAAACAACTGGGAGTTTTGAGAGCATTTGCTTCTTCTTCATTCTCACTTATTTTCTATTCACATGCCTTCAGCCAGTACCATAGACATGACTGGATTTGTGTTTCCTATCTTAGATACTTGTTGACAGGAAGGCTACCATCAAGGTAAAAATAACAGAGAGGTGTGCAACCACATCACTGAAGAAAAGTTATTGTCATTTATTTTATTTTTCATGTTTTCCGGCTATAACTTGCTTCATCTGTTTCAATTAAGCTGGAGGACACTGGACTTAATTCCATTTTCCATTTTTAATCTTCTTTACAGTTAGGGACTGGAGCAGCTATCACTGAATTCATAAAGAAGTGGAATATTCAAATACAACCCACTCAGATATGTACATTGATTCTATTCAGATATATTTCTTCTCTTTTCCCTTCATTAAAGTGATTGTTGAATCTTATGAACTAGAAGAGCTTGCACAGCTCTGGCATGATGAGTGTGAGGGGTATGGCTGAAATTATTCCATGCTGATTTTTAACCCTGAAGGAAATTCTTCTGGGGACTGTAGAGTTTGTCATTACATTGATTTAACCTGTGATCGCTGGTGAAAGCAAAGCCTTGGATTTTACTTAGCATATTTTTTTGCATCTATACAAGGACATTATGTGATATATTATATGTTGACAACACAATACCATTATTAAATTAGAGTATTGATTCATTGCAAAGGATTATGCTACAGTAATGTTGACGGTTTATCTAAACCCACAGAAAATGGAAATGAAAATTTAAAGCGAAAGACCTGTCTCTACAGTATTGTGTCTAGTGTTGCACAGTGCATTTATCATGAGACTCATTGCTTTGAATGCAAAGCCCAGTAAACACATGGATTGCCGTGGATTTGGCCTTAACTTTCAGTTTCATGGCCCATAGGGTTTTCAGAAAGTACCTGAAACTCCAAGTGTTTGGTTTTGTTGATTTCTCCTGTGATTGTTTTGGAAACAAGCCGCACAAGGAAAAGTGCCTAGTAAAATCATGTGGGATGACTTGGTCACGAGCATATATAAATAAATTCGTTAAAAGCAGAGGCTTATTTGTCTCTGAGCCTGGTGGTTTCTTTTTGAGCTTCCTTGTGTTTGAACAGCTTCACAATACTGTGCACATGTGTGTGCACACACAAAATACAAGCATGGGTTTGTGCATTTGCACACTGCCAGTTTTTGAGGAGGGTCAGGATCTCAAAGCCTGTAGAAAGCCCAGGACCAGTCTTGGGCTGCTCTGGTTCTGGTGCTTGTCCAGTCAGTGTGGTTCAGAAAAGAAACCCAGAGGTTCCATTGGAGCTAGCTGAATGCCAAGCTGAGGTGCATCTGTTTTAATCTGGAAGTCTCTTTCAGGTTCTGCTGTGTGGGAGGGGTTTGTAGTCACTGTTACTATTAAGCCACAAGTACTTTATTATTATTTTGCATTACAAGAGTAGAAAAAAAACACAGGAGAAACAATGAATAACTTTGTATTACGGAGATGTTTTCTTCTTCCGAGGGGCTCAGTTCTTGGCTCAGTATGGTGAGTAGTGGAAGTGTTACTTAATGAGACAGCTGTGCTTCAGATCAAAACTGGGGCTGTGTTTTCCCATGGCTCGACTGAATTTCCAAGGTGGACAGCTCATAAACCTGCCTTCTGACTTTGACCTTCCCCCTCATGTCTAATCTCAAGCCACTCCACTGGGTAAAGTGCATCTTCATTGGAGGAAGGGAGCTCCCTGTGAGGGTGCAGAGAGGGCCAAGACAGAGGATGAACATTCAGGTGGCTTCTAAATAGCACAGAGAAAGTAAATGTACACAAGTGGACAAGTGCTTTTGAATGGATTTCTACTTTCTGTCACACAGGTTTCTGGGGCCCCTTGGTAGAATGCCTTCAAGAGGAAAAAATTGAATAAAGCAGCCACGAGGAAAATTAAAATAGCAACTGCACGTATAAATTTCCTCGTCCTTTTCATGGAAGAAATGCCTAACTGGATCAACTCTTCCTGGTGAAATTTGGACGTAGCGGGGAAAATATATTAACTAAATGCTTATTGCTAACTGTTAAAGTGGTTGTATCTGTTTTTCAATACACTCAATATTACTGTAGTAATGTTTAAAAATAGAGATAAAATAATTCTTCCAGTTCTCCATCCTTTAAGACCAGTATTTTGGATTTCCAAAGTTATGTTTTTCATGTAACATTTAAATAGGAGGATTCCATGACTTTCAGGTCTTTTTTACAACACACTACTCCGGACTCCTTTCTTTTTTTTCTGTGTGGATATGTTGACTGCTGACTATAGGAGCTAAACTATCCAGCTTCATAGATAATTCATATCATGTCGAGCATCCAATTTTTAAGTCCAAATTGATTTATGTTTTTCCTCAGAGTGATTTTATTTTTTTATTTTTGCCGGAGTTTTGAGGAAAGCTCAGGTAGAGGGGAAAAGGCTCAAGGTCCAGTAAAATCATAACTGGGTGAAAAGATAAACGGAACCTTTGATTTGGAATACCTGAATTCTGCTTTGGCTCCTGTAAAATCAACCCAGAAACCTGCAAAGTCTCCTTTTTTTTTACTTTAACATCTGTTTGTTTGTTGGTTTTTGGGTTTATGGCTTTTTTTTTCTTTTAAAATTTGAATTAATCTCTTGGCCATTCTATGGGCCCTACAGTTGTGTCCCATCCCTGCCTGCCTCTTGTATTTTCCTATCATAGGAAAGATGCGCATTAGCAGTGCAACGT
This sequence comes from Polioptila caerulea, assembly GCA_013397295.1. NCBI lineage: Eukaryota > Metazoa > Chordata > Aves > Passeriformes > Certhiidae > Polioptila > Polioptila caerulea. The sequence continues at coordinate 146,314 of VYXF01007583.1, read as the reverse complement.
GGTAGGTGCTCTTTGTAGAAAAATTAATTAGTATTTTAGCTTGTATGAAAATTCAGACCTTTCACAGGGGCATTTTGTAACTCTTACAGTAGTGCATTGAGGAAAAAGTATCCTGATAGCATCCTGTGTAGATGTTGTGCTGAATGAAGTAGTTTATAGTCTTTAATTTTTTATAATGAGATTTCTGTACGGCCAAGTGTTGCAAACATTATAGGCCCAGTTTAGGGTGTGCTAGTGATGCATTTTCTGTTTTGTAGAGTTATGGATCTGCAGAATCAGGGCCAATTTATGTGAACATCTGTGTGATTAAAAGTGTTGGTGTGTCTTAGATTGCAGTGTGAGTGCTTACAAAACATGTCTGTGTAAGTTAATGTACATCAGCTTTTTAAAAGCTGCCAATATTATTTAAATGTGCTTATTAGAACTGAGTTTCCATTAGAGCATTTTCTTTTTGTGTGTATGTATATTCTTAGCACTGCCTTGAAAAATAATACCATTATTCTGTTTACTCTTTGCCTGAAATGAGTTATGTAGTAAAATCTTGTTGTTCTGGAGAACTGTAGCTACTTAGCTGTAGACTGTGGCAAGACATGTGGGTCATGAATCTTTTTACACATTACTTTTCAACCAATTCTTTTCCTGATTTTTGTTTTTCATTATTCTTGAGAATATCTCTGGTTTTGTAGTTTTTCTCTGTATTATGTTCTCAACTAATTATATGCCAACATTGACTTTTTCATGATGCTTATAGGTAGAAAATGCTTTCTAAAACATTAGGGATGGCAAGATGTACTTTAAGATCTAGTTATTTTCTGAAACCAAAATTATCAACTAAACTTCGCATTGCTCTTTTCACAGCATCATTCCTGTAAAAGTTCAAGATTCCAGTTCTGCAAGAACTGAGCCTTGATTGCTGGCTGTTACCAGATAGAGGGGCTATAGCACTGTGCAATAGCAAACCATTAAATTAGTATTAATAGCAAATAGCCTCTTTTCCAGACCTGAGTCTTCTCACTGATGTCAGAACTTGTAAGGCAGGCATTGAGATAAGGTGTGTTATTCTCCTGGAAAGGTGCTGGTGGTCTACTTTTACAGTGACAAGTGGTTGACAACATAGGTTGAAAATGTTCAGCCTGAATTTGCTGTGCTGCTTCTGAATGTAATCAAGAATTTAAAAAAAAAAAAAAACCAAGAAAGTTGTGCTGGGAGGTGTTGCTAACCTGGAAAAATGTGCTGTGTTGTGCAAGGCTAATGGTTACTTACATCCCCAGCTCAGGGCACATGAAGATCACATTTGCAGTAGAGTGTTCAGGGTGCCTCAGAGCTGCAGCTAACTGCCCTTCTCAGTGGCTCAGTAATACCATTGCATATGAAAAAAAAGTGGGGAATGTTTGTTTCCTCTCCTCTGGTGAATTACAGTACAAGTGGTGAGTGGGTTATCATTAGAGTAGTACTAAGCTATCCCAGAAGCTTTGAATAGGAATTGATTGTATCGTACTCACGAAAAACAATCCAGTAATTGTCTTCCAAAGGGGTTGTTTTTTAAGAGTAGTGTTGTGTGGAGAGAAAATTAATTTTCTTGTTCAATCTGTGAGTGAATTTGCAGAAGAGAAGCAGGGGTTTTGTTGGAAACCCAGAGATAAGCTGCACTGAACTGGTACAGTGATTTTCCTGCCAGGCTGTGCTCTGCCAGGGTTCAGTGGGCAGGGGGTTCAGCAACTTCACTGAGGAGATTATTCTGATGAGTGTCAGTGCTCCTGATTTGGAAGGGTAGAAGTACTTTTATAATTATTTCATAAGTAGCTAAACCACATTAGTCTTTAGCCTGAATTCTGGCCCAGATACATAATGGTCATAGTGGTAAAAGTTCAATCCTCTTAGGGTTTTCTGTATTTTTCAATTTTTTTTTTCTTGTAATAACCAGAAAGTTTAAATGTAATGTATAAATACATACAGCAACGGCATTTTCTTTAAGCAGATTGTGTTTCTTTTGCTTTTAGATTTCAATCTTTATTTTATTTCTTACTATGATAGAGCATACCACACATTTCACAGGGTCAGCTGCTTATTCATAAAGCTGTGTCTCAATGTAATAAAGTTGGTTGTAATTAGTTTCATCCTTAAAAAAATGTTAGTCAGAAAAATACAGGTCGGAAATCAGAACAATTTGTAAATTACACTGTCTTTACCCGTGAAAGTAATCATTGATGCTGTTTTTGAGTTTATAATATACACACTTTTAAATTCACTGATATCTCAAGGTAATGGCAGGGAAATGACGCATTCTGCTGCTGACTGGGGCTGTGTTTCTGCAGCAGGTGTTCACAGGCTCTCTTCCTACTCCCTCGCTAGGAGCTGGGACCTTTGCCTCGACTGATCACCTTCTGAGCTGTGGGGGCCCTGATGGCCATCATTCACAGGGTACTCTGAGTCTCATTTCTGCTGGGGAGGGTGAACATTTGCTGTCACTTTGCCTTGGAGAAGACAGGGCTGGGTGGGCAGGGGAGGTGACAGCGTGAGCTGTGCCCAGGCTGGCCTGGTGTGGGGAGACACAACCTCTGCCTTGTCTCTGTCAGCATGAGCTACCCTGCCTTGTTCCCTGCAAACACACAGAGGGAAGGAGGTGCTTCCAGTACCTTTTCATATCTGGGGCACATTCTTTACAGAGCCCTTCTTAGTCGTAAATGAAAAGCATGAATGGTAACTTAATATTTTAAATTGGTTTTAGAAGTATCTGCCTGCAATAGGAAATTCTTTCAGGTTTTAGTTCTTGGATGGCTGGATTTAATCTGAATATGTGAAGCTGAAATGCTAGTGTGTGATATGTTCTAAGAGGAGAAGGGTTTGATACTGTAATTGTTATTCTCTAGGTGGCTGAAAAGATCACTTGCACCTACTGGATTTGAGTATTTGGTTTCACTACAAGGCTTGATTGCACCTTGTGTTTGCACACATTTGGAAAGCTGTCCTCTGTCACCTTGGCAGATGTAGGGGATTTGTAGCCAGCCACAGCTTTGCTGCTGTAAGGTGGCTCTATAAATATGAACTGAGCACACACGGATTGTGGAGCTACTGAGCTCCTCCTTCCTGGTTTGCTTACAGTGCATAATTTGGAACCATGAACACATACTTATTATTTCAAATTTACAATAATTAAAATGCATTTAGCCCTCATTTTAGCTGAACACGTGACAGGTCAGTGATGTACCTATAGAAAATAAAGTGTATTGGACAGGCATAGTGATAAAATTCCGTGCTAAAGAGATAATGGTGGGTAGAATCCTCCAGTGAGGATGAGGTTGTTAAGTGATCAGAAGATAAATAACTCTTGTGAGATTTTTATTTGCGCTCTCTGAGAATTCTGACTGCTTGAAAGCAGTGTGGTTTTATTAGGGAGCTATTTTTTTTTTAAAATGCTTTTAAGAAGATACTGTAAGATTATATCTAATTAATTAGATACATTACATTTGAATTATTTAATTAGAGATTATTTTTCGACCACCCCTTAAAATTGGAACACCCTCTTAATATTGTTTTCACATTTTTAATCCTGTTTATGAATGCAATCTATATGACAGCACAGACTCTTGGATTTTTTTCTGAACAAATGCTACTTAACAACAAATTTCCTATATTTTTATGTTGTGGAATAGAATTAGAATCTGAGGAACTCGTGTTACTGAATATTCAGTGGGAGCTGTAGGCTGGTCAGCAGTTCTGTAAGAATCACAGCAAGAAGCAAGATAGACCAGAGACAGGCACTAGATTGAATGTTTTACGTGAGAACTCTTCATTGAGAGGAATTTAGAGTCCAAACATAATGAATTTCTTCTGAAGTTCAGATTGACTCTGCCTAGATAGAGGTTGGGATAATCAAAACATAAGTAAAGGAAATGAGGAGGATATTAAATTAAATATTTGTGGCATTCAATCTCAATAGGTGTTATGGAAAAACAAAAGCTGGTGTAAAAAAAAAAACCAGCGAACCCCAAATCCCAGACCCAATAGCAGAGATCCAGCAGCATTTCACCTTTCTGTTTGTTACTTTGTGTGGTGATTTCAGGCGTTACATAACCCAGTGACCTTTCAGTGGGTCAGAAGCAGCCCTCTGGTAGTGTGGAGGTGGAGATCCCTCTCTGCAGGCAGCTCGGGTGCGGATAAACCGCGCTGCGCTGCCCGCTCGGAGCTCTGCCCTGTCTGCTCCAGCTCAGCAGAACCACCCTCCCTTCCCCTTCCACCGGCAAGGAAAGTGACTTCAGCAGTGTAGAGCTGTTCTGATAGCTGACTGCTAGAGAATGACCTTTCTCACTAGTTTAGCTTGCTTGTTGTTCATCCCCAAAATTTGTTAAAACCTCAGTGACAGTGAAAGATCCGGGGCTGTTGGTTGCTGGGAGTTAGGGGACCAGAAGTGGCCCCTTCCCTTTCCTCAAGCTCAGATTTTCTTCTTTATGAAATAAAGACATGGTGAAGAGGTACAGATGAGAAGTGAGGTGTGTATTAATGAATGTTCAAAAAATATGAGGAAAATACACTTCACAAGTCTTGTTTTAAATTTCAGAAATTTAATTTCACCTGAAATCCTTGGTTGTTCTGTTGCTTGAGTGCCTGATAATTTCCAGTAATTCTCTGACAGTGAAATCTATTGGACTTAAATACTAAGAAGCTTCTATTTTTTGGGGTGATTTAAAAATATGTCTCCAAATATAGCCAAGGTCTGTCCCCAGATGGCAGGGCTGTATCTGACAGGAGGGCAGGGCTGTCTGTGAGACACCCTAGCAAACCACTTACACTAGTTAGGAATTCTTTATTTTTGTCCTGCAGTGAGTGGAATCAGGTTTGAATTTGGGACACTCATTAGGCCAAAGCCTGCCATTATGACAACCCCATTTAAATCTTTCTAGCTTAACTTTATAATCACTTGTCACTGGGAATTTTAGTAACTACTATGTTTTATATTACTGTCTTGTTATATTTTAGAACCAAAGTGTTATTGTTGCCATATCTCACATCAAAAGGAAGAAACACTTTCAGTATGGTGTAGTCTTCTATAGATAGAGTCAAAATGCTCTCTGAGTAGGTGGGATCCTAATTCAAATCCAAACCCAATGAGATAAGTGAGAAAAAGTGGGCTCTAGCTAACATTTAAAATAAACAGTTACAAAGGAGTGACTTGCTTAGCCTAGTCTGTTGTTCTGTATTTGCTCATAATTGACTTTTATGAAACGTAACTATACTGTTCTCCAAAATAAAAAATCTAACAATAAAAATGCATTTATTGGAGACAAGTTTTATGGGAGAGGTATTGTAATAAATCAACCAACACAACTGGAGAAAAATTAGCAAATGGTTTTTACTGTGTCTCTTTTGATCTCCTTCCAATAGTAAGATTCCACTGTCAAAAAAGTTTGTGTTGTTGTTTTTTGAATTAGCTGAAATGTTTTTTATAACTTGAGTGCTGATATGCTTGGGTTTCAAGTATAGATATGTAAGCTTGCTAAGGGTTTTATTTGCTTAGTTTTCCTGCTGTGAGGTTTGGGGTTTAAAAACAATGTCTGTAGCAGAGAAACTGACTAGTGGTGGGCAAGAAACTATTTAACATCTTAAAATGTACATGTACTCAGTATTTTAGAGCAAGGTTTTGTATCACTGGTTATTACTGAGGATAACTGTGGTATTAACACTGAGATGTTCGACCCCAACAGGCACGTTCTCATTGAAGACTCACTCGTTATGAATGTCAAAGCCTGTATGAAATTATTTACACCGGTGCTTGGAAAACATGTTTTGATTATAGCCTTTTTAATGCCTTGGGGGCATTTAATTGCCATTAAGTGGCTCAATCTGCTGTTTGGAATGGAGAGCTGGGAATATTTCAGTTGCAAATAAGATAATGAAATGGACTGGAAACGAGGAGGTGTAACAACTGAAGAGATCTGTGATATTAGCAGTGGGGTTGGCATCCTTTTAATGACCAGAGTGCATGGTGTGTACCCCACAAGGTGAGAGATCTCTTCCCAGGCAGTCGTGGGGTTTCCTGACTACTGCAGCCTGCACACAGCCTGATGTGGGGGACACTGAAACTCTGCCAGTCTGGAGCAGCTGTGCCTGGCCCCTTTTACTGCATGCTAGGCTGGTATTTGTGTAGAAGAGGTTTGTCAATGTTTTTAGATTTCATATTTTGCATGACTCTCAGTGGTCCTGTCAGTCTTGATATGCAAACAAACAAAAAAAAAATTACAGCTCTCCAGAGTCCCAGGAACTCTTCCTGCAAATTGTGGGCAACTTTTGCAAGTGCCTGACTTCTCACAGAGCTAAGCAGCTGGTTATGTGACTAGTGTGGATAGTCACTGGGGAGGGCAGCACAGAAAGGGTGATTTGTAGATCTTTAGACAGTTTTGCAAAAAGCCAACACGTGGTATATTTGGAGCTTTTACATAAAATCAGGATGTGATCAAAGGAGGATTTCGTACTGCACATCTTAAAAATTAACTGTAGGACTGGGCTTCAACTTACAATAGGTGTGAAATCTAAAATATCCTACTATATTTGCTTTTCAAATCTTAGCTTGTCAAAGCATAGGCCTTTATAACTACATAGAAGCTTCATTGATGGGTTCTGTAGAACCTTTTAAATAGGAACATGTAACAGCTACTCCCAAGTGATGTGTTATTCAGGGGGTAGGTAATATAATAATAAACATAATAATAGCATAATAAACTTAACAGGAGTGGTCTCTCCTCATTTCATTTTTTAATGTATGCTATGCTACTGTGCTTTGCTGATGCAGTGAAATTTTGAATGCTGTTTTCAGTCTTCTGTGCTGATTCTCCCATTGCTGCTGTTCAGTTGAGCTCTTCCAGAAATACCCAGAGAGCAGGACAGCAGAGGTAGGAGCAGAGGTCTTATGCTGAGAGGAAATGAGAGAGACAGATTTAGAAGCTCAGGAGATTGGAAAAGCCAGTGGAACTGTTTGTATTGTGAATATTTAGCGTGCTTTCTCTTAGGCTCAATTTATTATGATAAGAGTCCTGCCAGCAAGTGAAATATTGAAGAGCTAAGAAGGAAATTGCCCCACGGTGAAGTGCTGTGCCCATAATCAGGTGATACAGTCTGGGAACAATTCCTGTTGTGCTCTTCAGCACAGGATCCTGTGGTGTTTCTCCTAAGGATTCTCCTGGAATGGGTGGTACTGCCAAAGAGAAAAAGAATTAATATGGACCAGAGAAAGAATTCTTCAATATGGTGGGATATTTCAGCGCATCTTTTCAATTTCCCAAACCAGAAGATTTCCTAAGTTGAGCCTGTTGTTTTGTCTGTGCTGCCTCTGCAATCTGTGTTGAATGAACATTTTATTGTCATCATCCTCATCACCTGAGTGTGCTGTGTCCTCCACTCTGGAACCTTGTTGAAAAGCTGTCGTGTCTCAATGAACAGAGAATTGTCCCCAAAAGCTTGTGTGCACCTTAATGGTGCTCATATCATTCTTATATCTTTTCAGTATAATTTAATCCAAAATGCTGTTGTTTTTTTTTTTTTTAATTATCTTGAAGGGCAAGATAATTAAAATTCTGTCTTTTAAAAGTCTGTGTAATAAGAAAAGAATTCTGAATTCAGCATGTCTTTTGAAGTTACTGTGGAAGTCCAGTGATGATGTGTTTTGTTTGTTTCATGACAAGTTCCAAGTGTCCCTCCTCAGTTTTCATTTCGCTGCCACTTGCTGATTAGGATGAAAAAATTGATGTAGGCAACTGCAAAACATAAATTTGATACTTGTTTCCTGTTCAGGAGCTAATAACTCGATTGTATTCAAAACTTACTTAATTCTTACAGATCTTCTCTACTGGAAGAAAATCTTATGAAACTCTTTCAAGAGGGAAATATTTGGGGTACCTTGACCCGCCTTTGTGAGAGTCAGAGGCATAATTTCACATCTGTTTCTGATTTTTTTTTTTTTCTTACGGTTTTGGGTTTTTTATCAGATTGTGTTTTATTTTTTGGCAAGTGCCTTGGAATTTGCAATGAGCTTTAGAAAGTATTTTTCTAGAATGTTTCCATGATGCTTCATTTTCTCTATAAGTGGTTCCTACTGGAAATAAAAAGTTTGTAGTAGATGTTTCTCCATCATATTCTGCAGTAAAGATCAATGCACAGAAGTAATTTATCTGCAGTATCCATAATTGATGCCTGATCTTTTAGTAGAACATCTGATTCTTTCATAACCTTCCTGTTACTGATACACTTAAATACTTTATTTATTGCCTTTACCTAATAGCTTTTAAAATTCTCTTGGTTTTCTGAATCATTTGCTCAAGATAGATTTCATTTTAGAAAGGATGTATTGTCATTTCACTTGCTGTCTTCCCCTGTTGTGTTCTCTTGCTGTCAGGGAGAGGAAAAACTCTGTACTCTCCTGGGTTGTATTACAGTGTTATTTGAAGTGCTTATATTTTATATTCGTAGGCTGTCCTCTTTCCATTTAATTTCCTTCCTTTTTCTTTTCTTCCAGCTTCCCAAACTTTTTGAAGAGCTTTACCTGTTGTTTGAAATGGCTGTGACTTTTCTTGTCATCCCTCTTTTCTGTTATAACTGAGCTGTATCACACTCTTATGTTTTGAATTAGCTTCTTTTTTTCTGTGAGAACTGAGTCAAAACTGATTGCCTGATATCCTTTTCTTCTTGTTCCAAGAAGCAGCTGTTGCTGCTAGAAACAACAAAATAATAGACTACAAGAATACAATCACATTTTTCCATTTACTGTGTTCTGTGATCTTTTAAGTGGCCACAGTGGAGTAGAATTTTCTGTATTTGCTTGCATCAATCAGGTGGAAAGTTGTCAAGTTATCCACTCTCTTTCAAGTCATTCCTGATTCTGTGAGGAAGAATTTGAAGAGTTACTTCACCTTGAGCAATGTTCAGGTTCCTGTCTGGTAGAGTTTACCCATGATCACTGCATTTAAGCGACACATTTTTGAATAACCCCACACAATAAGAGTGTATTTTCTGTTACACATGGGAATAAAATATTTGAAAATCATCCCTAGAAATTTGTATTTTCTTATAGTGATATTAATCTATCTCCCAAATTCTATGTTGTAAGTCCTTAATTTACATTCTTGGTGGCCATTCTGCCTAAACATGGCATTTTCCTATGCACTGGTGCTCAAGGAGATGAATTTGTGTTGTTGGCCCTTCCAGTAAGTGAGTCCTTCTCCTTCATGGTTCTTGCCAGTTCTCTTGTGCCTGCCCATGACCACAGGAGATCTCTATCTCCAAATAAACAGCCAATTTTTTGGCTGAGGAGCAGTCAGAACAAGTCAGATGAAGAATCAGTTTCCTGATGCTTTTTTTCCTTCAAGATCTTCATTTGGAGAGAATCCCATTGATGCTCTGATATGGTTTCCTGTGCTTTGCTGCTTTTGTGCTTCCTTTCCTTTACAGGAAATCCATTTTATTGGATTTACAGCTGCTGGATTTATCTTAGGTGGGCCCCAGACATCACAGAGACAGGAGGCTAAACCATACTCTGCTCAACATAAGGTCCTTCATTGACTCTAATTCACCTGCTCCTTGGTTACATGTCACTTCCTTGGGGTATGGCTACCACTACACTCCCACTTGGGAAATTTGTGTTTGTGGGTATAGGTCTCGATTTTCCACCAAGAGAAAAAATTGTATTTTTTTAACAATTATGCAGCTATTATTTTTTAAATTGCCTCTCTTCACTTTAGATCACTGTCTGGTACTTTGAAATTCTAATAGAATAATAAATTTGGGTGGAGGGAATATGTATTCTGAATGACAGATGTCTTCACTGTTCCATGATTTTAAAAGAGGTCCATTTTTCAGTTAAGAATACCTTGTCTGGGCTTTGAGTCTCTTCTGCTTCCTCAAGAATAATTTAAACTTCCTGGAGTATTTCTTTTTGTGCTTTATCACCTTTTTGACACTTTCTAACTCTGAATTTGATGTTCATGCAAATTTCCAGAAATTATTATTCAAATAAATATTTAAATGCACTGGGAAAGAACTTTAAGGAATACAATAGGTTGCCTTTGTTCCCTAGATCACTAAGCTTTATTTTGATCAGTTAATTTGTAGTGGCTTTATTCCCTTGAGCAGGTAATTAAATGAAGAATAAAACCATTTGAAAGAAAAAGGCTTTTGCATTTTCTTAATATTTCTCAACATTTAGGAGAAGATAGAACAATATTGTATTTAAAAGGACAATACAGCTATTTCTGTTTGAAAGAGAGAACATCTTATTGTATATTCAGTGGGACCATATTCTGTTCATGGTGATACTGGAATTCTTTTTAATTTGCAGTTGTAGAGTGTATTCCTTTATGGATGAGTGCATTTGTTTTTCCAGAGGTCACATGCAGTAAAACTCCCACTGTAAATCTCTGGTGTAATTCAGTGATTGCTGTTGCATCTATCCCAGAGCCCGTTCAGTTCAGTCTTCACTGCCAAAAATGTTACCTGGATTTAGTCTCCGTTCCTTTTCTTTATTAGAAACACTCAAGAACACTTTAGTTTTTGAGGTGCTTCACCAAATAATGGATGCAACTTTAAAAAAAGTTCTTTTCAGATTTGTGAAGAATTCTGTGACATTTTAATCTTTAGTATACTCCTTTCAAAACTTCCTTAACAAAGGAATCACATTTCAAAACTTCCTTAATTTGCCCAAAACGGTCTCTTAAAATGCAGAATGCTGGTAAAATGTTAATTTATTCTGTAAGCTTGGGTCTGTAATGTTGTGTGTTGAAAAATTATTTTTGCCAACCAATCTGTATGCCCACTTCCATATTTTTTACTGTGTAACCTTCATCCTTAATTGCCTTTTATTGACAAAAAATGTTATTTTCAGGGCTGATCTGAGTGAAGACTGCTCTTCACACAGAAGTGTGTGGCTTCCAACTTCCTTTGTTTCCACAAAGACCTATTCTATTCTAGTCTAGTGTTTTGCAGTCCTTACCTATTGAAAGTTTGGACATCTTCCTAAGGTCTGTATGACTCTCCTTTTGTTCTTTGTAAGGTGCACAGATAGAATAGATGATCCCTTTGCATCAGTTTGCCTTTTTTTTTTTTTTTTTTCCAAATTTTATTTTGGGTTGTCTTGCTGTTTTTGTATCTGCTAGCCATTTGTTTTCTGTTGCAATGACCATTTCTGCTTACACATCATATCTTGTGCCTTTCCCAACTGAAGAACTCCGAGTTTTTTGGATTACTATCTGCAGTCAGTAATTTTTATCTCTCTGCCCTCTCCAGAACACTAATACAAAATCGAGTAAACCACTTCTGTGCCACTGGGAAGCAAAATTATTTGCTTCCTTTAAGCTACATATGAGGGAGATTTTAATAATTTTGCAGTTATTTAATTAAATCAATATCCTTATTCTCTGTTTTTTCCAAACTCCATCACTGTTTTCTCCTTTCTTAAAATACTGTCTTAGAACCTGTTAATTTATATCACCTTCATTCTGGTGTAGCTGTACCCATTTTAGTGGTTGCATCATGTAATTTTAGATGAGACAATCAAGATTTTAATAAGGTAAGAAAAATAATGTGGTTTTGTTTAGTGTTTGTTTGGAATGATACAAGCACTGAAATTTTAATGAATCCATCTCTACCACTTAAGTGTTTTATACCCCTTAATAATAGGAGATTGTTTCAAATCTCCTTCAAAATACAAAGGTAGTATCTTAATTTGTATGAATGCTAGGATGTTTTATTTTGTTATTATAATGATGAATTTTCCTGTTTTGTTTTTATTTCACAGCACACAAACTGCAGGAGGGTGTCGATGTGCAGTTGACAATATGCATCTGATTTATTTCTTTTATCTGCTTTTGAATATTTTAGTATTTTGTATCATCTCTAGAGGGTTACAGGTTGAGTAAGCCTTAAGAAGCATTAAAAACCTGGTTTGATGACCAGTTTAATGCTTCTTTCAAGAACAATTTGTAGAGATTAGGATTTAGTGAGATATCATTGGAGGATTAGCCATTGCTTCTTAAGGCATTCTGAGTTGACAGCTAATGGATAACTTTCCCCGATAGCTCTTTTATAGTCTGCTGCAGCTGGATAAAAATCAATGAGCAAGTGAACTTAAGTTTGTGTATCCATTAATTTTGCTTTTAACAGATGAGTATGACTGCCACAGTGACTTGCTTAGTATGTTCTTCCCATCTGTCATTATCTAGATAACCTCAATTAACACACTGATTAATCCTCAAATTCTTCTTCAGCAGTTCCTTTCTGGACTGCACAATGTGAAGGAAAATGTTCCCAGCGTGTCTGAGCAGACAGAACACACACTAATCAATACCCAGATAAATAGGGCCTGAAAAATAGGAGCTGAATTTTCCTCATGTTTCCTGCCCTCCCTAGCTGCTAAATAAAACTCTGCTTATATTAATTTTTTCTTTTTTTTTTTCCCTAATCTGTTCTACATTTTGCTATTATTTGAACCTAAAGCTAATAGTTGCCTTGAATTTTACTGTTAGCTGAGGATGACAAAAGCACATTTCCATTTGTCATTTCCAAAGAAACAGCAGTTGTGGTATAAAATGGCTTTATTTTTACAGATTGATAAGCAGAGTTAAAAGAACTGTGTAGCTGTCAGTTATGCAGGACTGTTTGTGAGGGAGCCTCAGCCCTCATTTTGAATCTTCTGATGTTCCCATAGTTATAATCTAATTTAAGCACTTTGCTTCTTGACTGTAGCTGTCGTATCTGTTGAGTATTGACTGGAGGACTGTTCTTCGTTTCAGAAGTTAATGACACGAAATAAGTATAATCCAATATTTCAGTTCCAGTATTTTCCTACCACCTGTGTAGGAACAAACATTTATTTATTTATTTATTTATTTTAAAAAATTTATTTATTTATTTTAAGCCATGCTTTTTAAAGGTGAAAAAAATCCAAAACATGTGAAGAGTACAACAAAAATGTCTTTTGTTTTCCACCCCCCCTTAGAAAGAAGTAACTGTGGAAGCTGTTTCTCTGCACTAGGCAGGATTAAGTAAAAAAGGTTGTAGTAATAAACTTAGGAAGAAACTAAATCTATGTGTTGAGTGAGTAATATTTAAAAGAAAGCTACAGGAAAAATTACCTAGACACTGTTTTTATAGATCCAAGAAATTAATGCCTGGGCGAGCTATTACGGGAAACTACCATGTAAACTATTTTCTACTACAAAAATAATCCATTATACACTTTTAAAGTTTTTATCTGGGTAATAATGATCAAGAGCTTTATTTTATAACCAAACAAAAGCTGTAGACTGCTCTTGTTAAAAGAAACGTGCTGTGCTGCCATGCCTTTGGGAGGATGCAGCAGTGACACAGCGTGTGTTAGCAGTGCTGAACCTGACAAATTGTTGTACAGAGGTGGAATTTGCAATGATTTCTGTACCCTCTACGATGTCATTTCATTTGCACTTTCATTTGTTCCTGATACTGATGGTGGATCCTCTTTGAAATACAGCATGAACTAGATGGTAATCATAAATTCCTGAGATCTGGGTGAATGTTACAACGTGTGTCTTGTATAGAAACAATTCTCCAGTTCTCCCTGGTAGACCTAGTTAGTTTAGAGGTTTATGTTCTTATGCATGCTTGAAAGTTTAAAACAAATTGCAATATATAATCTTCTTAAGCAGACTGGGTATACCCAAGTGGTAGCTCTAAGTGTCTTTAACCATTGTTTTCCACAAAAGCAAGTATTAATCCTTATTACTAAGGCAGGAAGCAGATCTAAACATTGGTTGTGCCTGTCTTTGGTGGTATTCGTGTCAGTAGTTTCTTCCCTGTGATTCTATGACTTGTTACAGTCCCAGATTTCCAAAGCTCTTCCTCAGTTTCTAGTGCAGAAAGGCTGTCAGCCATCCCTGCCTTGTGGCCCCCACAGCCTGGGGGATGCTCCAGGCACTTCCCATGCCTGTGGACATGCCCTGGGCTTCCTGCGGCACGAGCAGCTCGGAGCGGCAGGCTGAAATCTTTCCTGTCATCTCTACATCCCTCTATTGCCATTTCAGCTGTGGCTCTGCTGATGGTAGACACCTTTTATAGCATTTTAATGCTAGAAATAGCTCATTATTTTTAAAGCAGTTAAATTATTAATCTGCTGTTAGTATATTTAGTCTTAAGCACAAACTAGGCATTGTTGCTGTCTCACTTAAAATGAAATGAGTTTGGGAAGTGTTACTTTATCCCTAGGAACAGAGAAATATGTCTGGAGCTTCTTTACAGAAATGGGCTTTAAATTTAGTGCACTCTGAGCATCTCAGAGCCCTGCTGCTGAGGAACATGTGATTTAAATAGGACATGGAAGTCCAGGTTCTCAACAGGGAGAGGGTGGTGCCTCAGTGATGCCACAGCTCAAATGCTTTGACATATTTTTGCCTTCTGGATTACTGACACTGGATTCAGGCTGTGTATAACTTCCCTTGCAGATTTTCTGTAACACATCACTTGAGAATATTTGTTAGTCTCAATCTTCTGCACCGGAAATACTTTTTAATAGGCACACCCCTGTTTCCATAGAGCCGTAGTTATTCAATTATCTTAATGCTTACCTAGCAATAGTGAAAGAAAACCTGTTAAATCATTTGAGTGTAGCAACAAACCTGCGGAGTGCAGGGAGAGAGAGCAAAGGGCTGCTCCTAGGTAGGGGTTTGCTTGGCCAGGCAGAGTGCCCAGGGTGTGGGCAGTGTTCAGGCTGGCCGGGGGCTGCAGGGGCTGGGCTGCCATCCCCCAGCCCCGTCAGCTCTGCCCTGCTGCAGTGCCTCCGTGCTGGTCATTACCCACAGATTAGTTTCAGGTCATTAGCCCACAGACAGGCAACCATCCCATGCCTTCAGGTTTTCTGTCACTTTGATCATTTGAGAAATACCAGGCTTTGAGTTTTGTTATTTTTCTCATTTCCCTGCTAAATGTTCGTAATATCACAATTAAATCTCTTTTCTTTTAGCACTTGTCGTCAGCCTTACACTGATCATTTTTAAGATTATCTAATTGTATATGCAAAACATCCCACTTATTACAGGGCCTAATTTCATTATATCCTCGTGCCAGTCCATCATGACTACTACCATTAGAACACTTTAATTTGAATTTTTAATAAGGGCTTTGATCCTGAAAATAATTACAAGCATTCAATTATAATTGTATATTATCAATGTATATTATGTATGTATATTATTATGCAGAGAGCTTACTCACATGCAAGTTACTGAAGTACAAGAACTTGCATAATTAAATCCGTATTTTATCAACTTTTGGTAAAACTATTATTACTGTATACACAATAACACTTGAACACTTAAAAGCCTTCTTAATAGAAGGGAGAATAAATATGTGTAAATTATTTTGGAGTTATGGCATTAATAATCCCTTTCAACGTAATGCTGGTAAAATCGACTCATTGACTGCTGGTGTACATCCCTGCACACACATTTTACTTTCCTCATCACTGAGGTGCAGCCTCTGCTCACACTTCGATTTAAAGTATGTGCAAAGCAAAGATCTAGCAGCTGAGGAATACACAATCTAAGAATAAACCTTCAGGAAACTTAGTTCAGTGATCAATGTGCTTTTCCTGACTGCAAATGAAAATAAGTCCCTTGCAGTGCCCCCAGGATTAGCCCAGCTGGTCAGGGCATGATGCCAATAACACCGAGGTTGTGGGTTTGAACCCTGTGTGGGCCATTCCCCCAAGAGTTGGACTTGATGATCCTTCTGGGGCCCTTCCTCCTCAGACAATCCTGTGAAATATATTAGCATACCTGTGCCTCTATGAAAACATGAAGGACAATTACTTTAGTAAAACTTTCCTGTCTGGTCGCTTTTGGTTATTTTTTTCCCTGTCTTTTTTAGTATTTTTCCAAAATCAAAAAGAAAGGAAGGCTGGGAGAGGTCTTTGCTAAGAATACAAACTTTTCACCGAAAGCATTAATTGGGGGGAATTTCCAAGACACATAATTATATTATTTTATCTCAGCTCTCAAAGCATGAAAAGCTGTTTCTCGTTCAGCTCAGCAATTTTTTCCTTAGCCCCCCTTTCAAGTTGGGCGTTATTTCTCATGCACTGCATGATTTTCTTCCCCCCCATATCCTGCCTTGGAAGATGAGCAGAATAAATGTAGCACACTTCCTGACATATTGATTCCTCTCTCCATCATTCCTCTTGGGAATGAAGAAAGAACTGATGATGTCACAGGTATTAAGGCTGTGTGAAGTCTTTAGTTAGTGTTTTATGAGAAACAGCTTCCTTAGCTTGCACAGACCCTCATTTGGCTGTGCCACTGCTACTTTAAGCCTCTGATCACTGAACTAAAAGTGATTGTGATAGTTTTGTTTGATATGCAAAAACACAGTGCAGTCAGTGTCACGGAGTAAACATAGCATATTTCTCAGTTTAATATATAAATATATGTATGGGAATTTGAAAGCAGTTAGGAGAGAATGGAGTGGGAGGAAATGCTGAAAGAAGAATACCAATGATAATTGGAACTGTGCAAGTCTGATTCATTAGATGCCAAAGAATACAACTCATTAATCGTGAAAGAGAACTACTTTGGATTAAAAAAATATGATTAAAAAGGGAAGTTAATCAACAAGGGAGTAATGAGGATGAACATAAATAGATAAAAATGCAAAAGCTGAGAGCACTGCATGTTAGGCAATGGACAAGTGCTAAATGATATCAGAGTGTAACTAAAAAGGAACAAATACGAATTGCTGTAGTTTTTGTTATAAACTGTTTGGCAGCAGTGAAATTCTAAAAATGGCATAGGTCTAATCATAGCTAAATTTGGCAGAGAATGCTGGAAGGAAGGCTAAAAATATATTTTTTTTAATAATTGAGAAGAAATGAGAACCTGTATGTTCTACAGAAAAGATGAAAATTTCTTGACTTTGACAAATAAGCAACTGTGTTGAGCAATTTGGTATGAAGTTAGAAAATTTTGAATTGCAGGTCTAGGTAGCTTGCACAAAAAGAATATTCTGTCTCTGAAAAAAGAGCTTTCTGAATCAGTAGTGTGGATTTTTAATCAAATAAGGTATTGTGCATGGGTTCAAAAGTCTTCTGAATGACTGCTAATATTAAAACCCCATGAATGTGGTGATGGGGTAAGGACAGGTGAGGTACAGCTGTTCTGGACAAAATCATAGTAAAGCTGATGTGGGAAACAGCTGTTAGCTAACTCCCATAATCTGATTGTTGTAGTGGACAGGAAGTCTTGTCTGATTTGTAATGTTCTGAGAGAATCTCCAGTCCAGCTCATTTATGGCTTTGCCTTTGCATTATTCACTTAATTTCATAATGCAGCATTGCAAAAAAAGGGAGAGGGCTTTAGAGTGAACAAATGGTGTAAAAAGTCAATGTGTGCATGCATCATGTAAAATCATGTTTAATAGACCAAAAAAAAAAACCCAGAACTGTTGATTCCCAGAAGTCTTGGGGGAACAGTCCCAGCATGGTGTTTGCTCTGGTGTATGAAAGGAAGTGCAGGTTCTTGTATCTAATGAGGGGATTAGAGATGTGCAGATGAATGTTCCATTTGCGTGCTTGGATTCTTCTCACGTACAAATATCCTCCAGGTCTGAATCTTGACTCTTTGCACATTTCCAGTCCTGATCATACACAGGCCTCAGCTAATGAGGTTTAAGATCATTGCCTGAGGTGGAAAGACTATAGCACATCAGAATTCACAGTAATCTTGTTTTACACTTGAGTGGAAGTAGCAGTGAAGGAGTTGCCAAATATGCTGTGCTTTGCAATTAATATTTTAAATGTGTGCTGAAGGTGCACGTGTCTCTTACTGTTCTTCACTCTCACTGTATAATGTATCAAATAAAGGGGAATAATTTTTTTTCAGACATAATTAAAAAGCTGTTATTCTGCATGTTTCAGTTCACTATTTTGCATGTAAATGTAACAGCTAAAGATTGTTACCTGTGCTTGAAGTTGATTTTTTTTAGTAAGAACCCTACTAAATATTTTTATGCCATTTTTCCCTTGTCTTGAGGCAGTGCGTGTGACAAATTATATCAAAAGAATCTACAGGATAACTTATAGAGTAAATGCTGTACTGATATCTGGTACAGTTAGTTGGAATTGTGTTGGTACTTTTAAAATGCATTTTCTGTGTATAAAATAATGTCCACTAGGAAGGAATTAGCTCTTCACTTAACACCCTGTTGTCTGTACTTTTGCTAGTTTTTATCATTGGAATGTGCATCTCACTACTGATGTTGCTGACTATAATAAATTTTGATTTTTTTCAGTGAATGCCATGAGCCAAATCAAATCTGCGCCCTTTACAGTGAAAGGAAATACATATGTGCAACATCCATCCACCCCTCCCTCCCTCCCTTGGTTCTTTATTATCTCTCAAAGTGGTCAGAGACATGTCATCCCCTGCTCTAAGCACAACTTTGTTTCCTTGTGTAGATAATTTTAAGAGTGATGACTTGGTCCCAGCAGCAGGAGCGTGGTGCTTCAGCTGGCAGTGTCATCTGTGTGCAGGTGGAATGTCAGTTCCCTTCAGCTGTACTCAGGCAGGAATACAGGACAGGAGCAGGCTTCTCCTTTGTTGGACAGAGCTCCCTGCAAACCCCTGCTGCAGCCAAGAGCTTGGTTCTCCCCGTGGCCGTATGGGGCACTCTCCTGTTTCAACCACACGGTGGTTGGAATGCAAGCACTCGTAATTCTACATTGCATTATATGTGCCCAGCACAAGATGACATAAATCAGTAATAATTTAAACAGCACTGCAGTCAGTGTAGAATATTCAAGAGGAAATACAGATAGCTTAACTCCCTCATAGCATGGCTTAGTTACAATGTTGAGTGTGCATCTGGAGTTGCCACTTGCCACAGTGGTTGAATTTTAGAGGCTTTGTGTGTTGATGTTAATGTTGAGCTTGCCATGGCAGAATGAACAATTGAGATGTTTCAGTTGTGTCTCAGAATGATTCATTTATTAGATAGCACCTGAAAATTACCAGTCTCAGGGGAAATGTTAAAGAATAATTAATAATTTTCATGTAATTAACAGAAAATGCTGCAAACCCGGTCACTTTCTGCTTGCCAAGGCAAGTCAAACAGGGTATGTTGCTGTCGAACCCTGCAGCTGTGAGTAACTGGGGTTAATAGTAGATTATTGATTTAAACTTGATTTTTCAAGGCCCTCTGGGATTGGATTCATTCAGAACTCTGTGCTTTTAAGAGCAGTGCTGGTGCTCAGGGTGCAGCCCCCTTCCTGCCTTGTCAAGAGCACTTCTTTTGTGGGAGATTCCTCTCCCCTGTTTCAGCCTCTCGAACTGGAGTGAGTATTGCTGGACGGGAGCAGTGAGCTGTGGCCATGTGGCCCAACACATTGATGACTTTGTCCCCATGCTTTTAGTTTGGTTTTTCCCCAGTTATTCTAAACTCTCAGAGTTCCCAACATAGTAGGGTGCTTTTGTGTGGGAATTGTTTCAAATATTTCTCTATTAGATCATTAATTTCTCTGAAATCTCAACCTAAGAGCAGTTTTCAAATAAAAGTCATGATGAAGTCACTGCCAAGGGTTGTGTTTGTTACCTGGGTCTGGAAATCAGATTGCTGGGAACTCTGAAAAAGTAACAGGTTTGGTGCTGCTGGGAGGTGCTTTAAACTGAGCAAAGCTCTAATGGGAGTCTCATCTTCCCTCTGAAGAATGCTGTGTAAAAAACTTCAGTAATTCAAACAGCAATTTCAGGCTAGGAAGAGGAATTCTGGTATAAAAACTGGCAAAATTCTGGCAAAACATCTGTGGGGGTTACTCTATAATGGTATCACAGGCTTTTGTATCTAATAATTTAAGGTCCAGCTTCTGAAATTGGGTAATAATTTAGTGAAACCAAATCCACTATATTTCACTGGGAATTTCTAAATGAGTAATAACTTTGAAGCCCAGAACAACTTAAAATCAGAGTAATAAAAAGTTCTGTTGTTTGAATATTTGCTGTTGTAAGAGCTCCCTGTAGTTTGTTTTTCCATGTTCTTATGCTTTCTTACCATTGGTAGTCAGCATTAATATAAAAAAGGAAGAAAAGGAAAAGGACAATAGCACTTCAAATGTAGTTTATAACATTTTATATAACCAACATCTAGGAGGATTATAGCACCATTTATTGAAGTTTTTTGGCACTGGAAGAACACTATGCACAGTTGGCTTATAGCACAATCTCTGCAGGTGTAAATGAACCCGCAGGTCTCTTGCTCGAAGAATAACTTGGGTGTTTCTGCAGCCCTGGTCTCTCAGTGTGAGTTGTTGCTGTATCTGTCACAGAGATGTAAACAGAAATAGGAAATGCTGTCATGGAGCTCTGAGGAGAGGTGACAGATATCGATGCAATGCCCAGGATAAGTGCCTCATTTTTCACTCAGTGACAAGATGTAGTAATAATAATTGTTCAAGACAATTATTGTACAATCTGTGTTCTGAAACAACCAGGTTTTGGGCTCTTTTGTCAAAGAGCTAATACAAAGCTCATTTTTCATAGAAACCTATTTAGTGTATAAAGAAGAACTTCTCTGTGCAGAATTTATGTAAACATTGATATTTTTTTCCTTATAACATTTAATTCTCTGAATATTACAACAGAATTATCAGCAAATGCAACTAAAGTTAGAGTATTCAATTGACTCTTCCTTTGTTATGAACATTATTCTAATTTTTTCTGTTGAAGAAAAATGCCCATAATGAAGGTAATTAACAGAAAGTTGTGTCACTGGCCAGTGTAAGAAAGTTGGCATCACCCATATCCAAGGTCATTACTGTGCACGTTTAGGGAGCATTATGATTATCTTCTGAAACAGTGAAACAGGTGTCACATGCTTTTTGACCCTCCCAATAGGATGCTACTTTATTTAGCTGGGGAAAGCTAACAAACAGTGGAAGTGTTTTTACTGAGGCTGAAGGTTTTCCAAGCTTGCTCAAGACCCACACATGCATGGAGATATGGGGTGACCATGACCACCTACACCGTGCTGATGTGTCACATCTGAAAGCAGAAAAGGCCTTACAGATTCTGAAAGCATCTTTACTAGAGTACTCCTGCAAACACTCCCTGAATTAGAGGTAGAAAAGCTGCAGAATAATCAATCCCAAATGCAGGCAACAGCAGCATCTCCCTGTACTTCTTTATGGAGACCTTGTAGTATCTCATTGTGTGACTGGCCTAAGAAATCAGAGAAGTAGGTGTAGGAAGGAATATTCTCTATATCTCCATGCCCTGCACTAGAGAGACATTAAAAATTCATCTCGTAATTCTTTCTTACTGGATCAAAATACATCCTTTTATAAACCATGCTCTAAAAGTTTTCCAGAGGCAGGCAATTCACTTAGCCCATAAATCATAGTGACTTTTGGGTACTTGTGTTTTTAATTGCAAGAACACTTTTGGTGTCATCAGACCATGATTGCAGAGGTGGTGAAGTTGCTTTTGGCCATATTACCTGTAACCTTGAGTTAAAGATTTCATGTGCTAGAGTTCCTGTAAACATATAAAAATGTGCCCACTGAAGCTCATAAAAACATGCTTTTGTGTCCTCTTAAACAGACCTGAAGATGATAATCTACTCTCATTTAAGGAAAGACAATCTTACAAAGCTTGGTGAGAATCCATCCTTGACATGTTTATTTTTCTTTTATGCAATTGTAAAGAAAGGGTGGCTATTGCTAATAAGTCACAGAGAAATTTTGTCTAATAGTGACCCATTTAAATTATGTGATAATCACATTGTCCTGCCGTTATCTAAGTAATATTGCTCATAATTTCATTCTTGCAGTTATGTTTACTTTTTCCTCCTTTTTTTTAAAAAAAAAACAAACCCTTTTTCCAATATTTGTTTGTAGATTTTAATATTTTGCTCTGTGTGGGAAATTACTCTTGTTTCTTACTAATCCTAAAAGTTTAGAGGAATGTTTTCTTTCTTCACAAATCAATATCTTCAAGATGTTTGAGGAAAACATGCTTTTTAATTTTTAATTTTTTTTGGCATCTATTAGCATGTATATTTATTTTGAGTCTGCCTTAGCAGTAATCTCATCTCTATGAGTGATTGCAAGTGTAAAAGTACACAGCTTGCTGAAGTAATTAACAGTGTGAAGTGGTTGGTAATTTCAGATAAGTATAATATTTATTTTCAATTACTTCTTTAACACATCATACATTTCTGGTGAGTTTTAATGATTTTAGGATACCAGTTCTTGAACACCAGAGGGAAAACATTGTTTTTCCTGCCACTCTGTGTGTTTCATTTTGACCTGGAACTGAAACAAAGAAAGAATGTATGGATGGATAGATAGATAGATATGGATGTAGATATGAGACAAGAAAAAGAATTGTTTTCAAGTAATACTTTAGCTAGTGAAAGAAGTGCATTAGTATCATCCTTTCAGTAGGTATTTGCCTGTACTTATCCCCCTGATCCTCAAAACAAAACCCTTGCTAATGCACTTCTGTTTCTTGATAGTTCCCTGTGCTGTCATGCAGAGCTGTTCTAAATTCTGGACTGTTTTCTGAACTTGAGAGTGTAAAACTGAAAGGAGAGGGTTCTTTCCATGTCCTTTGCAGTGGCTCAGAAGTCCACACATAGCAGAGTTCAGCCAAGTACATCTGTTTGCATCCAACACAGTTCATGTTTTATCCTGCAGTGACTTCTTCAACAAGGATTTGGGGGCTTCTCTGTCACAGCAAGACTGGATTCAACCAGTTCATTTAACTGTGCTTGTTGTTTCATGACCCTTTTAGAAAGAGAAAATTTTCTCAGTCCCATGTCCTCTGTCTGGGTTGGTGCCATCTATATTGGATATATATATATATTGGTTGCCAGATATATTTCTGTTTAAACCACCAAACCCCTTCCTAGTATTTTACAATAAAATACATATGAATTCACCACTCTCACATTCACCATAGGCGAGTTATTTTTGTTTTGTCTGAAGCCTATTTTCTTTTATTCCCTAATATATTAATATTTCATAAACTTACAAGGTTGTTACTTAATTTTGTTAATAGACTTCTGTCATCAGCCAGAAATACGACATGGAAGTCTTCGTGTGAAAAGCCACTTATTCAGTGTTCACCATTCATCTTGAATTAATTTTTCATGTATATGAAATGTATTGATGTGATTTCATCCTCAATGTGCATGCTTGCATCTTGTTCCTTGCTGAGACCTTTTTTATTGTTTCAAACAGCACTTAAAAAAAATTACAAAGATAATTTTCAAATGTTACGGCATTTCAGGTGATTGAGTAAGTCAGAGGAAATAAAACAGTTTGAAACTGCTGTTAAGATTATAAAGGAGTCTTTGGAAAGCAGGATTCTAATTGTTTCCTAAACATTTAAAATATATATAGAAAATTACTTAGTTTTTAAAATTATGTTTTGTCTAAGATATCAAGCTGAAAAAAATATTTTCAAATGAAAGTTATCCATGCAAATCTGAAATATCAAAAGTGACTGAGTTTAGAGGTCTAGATAGAGGTGAAGGAGAGCAAGCTTTGCAATAGAGATTTGTTTACATCCTCCAGTAGGTGAAATGCAAATAGGTGGATGGATATCACTATAAACTGGTAGAAAAGAGTAATTGTCAGTGAGGCAGCATGTGCAACAGAGAGCACTGGAGGACAGAGACTAAACCACCCTGCCCAGCAATTTCCATTTCTTTTTTCTTTTTGCAGTTGAGAAAGAAAAGAGATGTTGAGGAGATCTCATGTTGCTCCTTTGTGCTCTGTGAGGGACTGGAGAGCTCTGTGTTTGCTGCTGGCCATGCAGTGTGTTGCCTGAGCAGTAATGCTGTGATAATTACCGGGTGACTAGAAGTTCCCTGAACTAGAGGTGTGATACGTGTCTGTTTATCTGCTGAAAGCTTAGACCATAAACATATGGACTTGTAGTCTATTTGTTACCAAATGAGAGGCTTTTCCGTTGAATCCATTAAAAAAGGAGAGCCCCTAAAGAGCCCTAAAATATGAATCCAGCCAGACTCTTATCAATGATTTCAACTCAGGGAACCTTTATCAAAGCTCTCCCTCATTTTGTGGTAGAGCAAAGGGCAGAGCTGAGGTAACTGATGGGAGAGACAAGGTCCAGCCCTTCATCCCAGCAGAGTCAGGTATGAATTGAGTGGGGAGCACCCCTTACCATGAAAGGAGGGGATGTCAGTCCTTACCTGGAGGACAGCAGAGTCACCCTGACAATGTGACCACACTGTCAAGGGGCAGCCTGGCTGGTGGCATGTGAGGGCACAGACTGGTCCCTCTGCCATGCTAATGGGCACCTCCCCATTGCAGCTGGTTCATCCACAACCCAGGAGCATCCCCTGGCTTTCTCCTTGTGTCCCTGAGACAGCAGGGAGAAACTGCAAATTTAAAAATTCATTTTAGCCCTGAACCAAGCAAGGAGCATTAGCAATTGTCTGTCTACTTTATAAAGTGGAAGAGTTTAAACTTTTGGGAGACTTGCTAAACATCTGGCAAAGTTCTCCCCTGAAGCTATTTCACCTCATAATAGGGCTGCTCTCGGAATTATTGCTGTTGCTTGGGCATGTGCATAATGGTTTCTCAAAATGCATGCTAAGGTAAAGCTCTCCACTATACTGGAGAGGTAAAATGAATCCATAAAGTTGAGTCTTATAAATATTCACTATTTTGACTGGCTAGATATTTCACCTGTTTCCTGCACGTTGTAAACAGGAGAGAATAGGAATTGCCAACAAATCAAATTACAGAACATTGAAAGTGTCAGAGTGCTGGTGTTCATTATGCTCATTCACAGAATATATGAGTCATTAAAATTGTGATATTACCTCAGAAAGATAGAGTTTGTAATAAGAATAAAAAAAGCCTTTTACTTGCATTTCTCTTTCTGGCAATGATTGTTGGGAAAGTTAAGGATGATACCAAAATGATTGCCTGTGTCTCCTGCAGTCTTAGGTTTTCAACCCTAAATGCCTTGCCTTACTGAAATGCTAGGAACAGCACACTGAGGAGGGCAGTAAGAAAGTTCTAATTTATTTTGAATTACAAGTAGAAGACTTTCACCTTTTCTTATTAACTTTCTCATGGTTTCAAGATTCTTTTTTCTTAAGTGTTTCTTCTTTTCTTTAAAAAATAATACCTTGAAAGCTCTGAAATGTTTTCCATGTAGAATAGACTGTTACTCTTTTTTTTAAAAAATTGAGATTATACAAGCATAGTTCAGGTTTTTCTGGGTGCTCTTATTTGTTACAAACACACTGAAATTCCTTTATCCAGTCAGAAAGTCAGATGGATTTAATCTGGTCCTTTTTTTGTTCACAAGTCAGAATGGGCCAACAACACAAGTAATTACAGAGTAGTGCCTTAGCCAGCCATGTGTTAGTGCTGCCCTGTCAGTGCTGAATGCAGGCTCTCTCCTGCTTCCCCCTGCACATCAGAAAGGCTCTTCCAGTGCTGCCTTGAACAATGGAGCTGCTTCCTCACCTGCTTCTCTTGAGGGCACGAGTTGGTACCAGAACAGATGAAGTGGCTGTTCCTGCCCTTGTCTGTGCTGTTGCTGAGCTCTTGCATGCTTCACACACATTATGCAACTCTGCAGCATCAGCTGGTCTTGGTGAGAGGTGAATCAGAACCAGCAGATTTTCTGCAACTTCTGAGTCTACATTGCTTAACACTTAAACACTTCTCAGTGATCTGTTTACTTGCTTTGATCCTGATGCCTTAAGTTTTAGCTTTCATATATTCCAGATTCTGTACTGCATTAGTATGTAAGTCTGACCTTCATATAACGTGTTAGCAAGTTCTGCTCACAGTTCAGTCAGACAGAACAATCCTTTTCCAGCCTGAGAACCAAGGACAGCGCTGCAGCTCCAGGCCTCAAAAATGTAAACAGCAAAGTGAGGAGAGTAATCCGGGAGGATGGGACTGCATAGCCTGGAGCTGTAATTGGACACTTAGCACCAACCTGTAAATGGACCAAAACTTACAAAAGTGTGAAAATGTGTGACTCAGAGTGTAGCCTCTTGGGTGTAGCCTTGGCCAGGCTCCTGTACTGCCCAAGGTGTATCCTTTGAAGGCCTTTTAATAAATCCCTACTTCATTCCTTGAACTCTGTCCAGCCTCTTTTCTCAGTAGCCTCTCAAGGCATCAATCCATCCCAGGTTTCTCGTGTAACAGTGCACTCTCCAGCTCCAGCTTTATATTTTAAGTGGCAACAAAGTACTTCACACCCATCTTATAAACTTGCCTGTCTTAATCAGTGTAAAATCTTGGAGCTGGAGCTCTGGGAATATTTCTAGGTCACAGTAGGGAAGAAATACAACAACAATAGGTATTTTTATGGTTTTCTGTAGTGCTTTAGTAATTTTCAAAGTCTGTCAGCATATTGTACAAATAATTGGACTGTTGTGTTTCTGTTATGCAAAAATATCTCTACTTGGAGCCATCAACTTTGTCATCTTTCTGCTCATGTCCCCCAGGTTATCCAATGTGCAGTACACCTAATTTAGTGTTTGAAAACATGTAATTCTTGTATTCTGGTATTGTGTTCAGAATTCTGTTGTAGATGGTGACAGCAGTGCTGAAGCTCATACAGTAAAATCATGTAATGGGTATTTAGACGGCCAAGAGAGCCACTCAAAAATACTAAAGGAATGGTGGCCACTCTACATGAGTCCTGCCTCTGCAGTGAACATCTAGGGAGTAGTAAAAAAACACCTCTCCACATAAAGTCAGTGATACAGGTAGTGAAATGCAAACTAATTGCCACCACAATTTTGTTTGTGATTAATTTTAACTAAGTGTGTAGAACAGAATTTAATTCCACTTAAAGGAAAATGCAGTGCAAGAGGTTTTTTTCTTATTTAGTAGGTGTCCAGTCAAGGTAATTTGGTGCATCAAATATCCCACTCTAATATGGCTTTTATTGAGAATTGCAGGAAATGTTTGTATCCAGCTTTCTCAAATAGCCTTTTATTCGAGCAAATCAAAGCATAAACATTAGAGATAATCTTTGGGCATTTTTAAAGTGAGAAAATAAAATGTGACTGCTTACACTAAATTGTACTTGTAGATGGGATGAACAAAGCTCTTAAAATGGAATATATTCACCAGAGGTAAAGGCATGTTTGTGTTTATTGATCTGAAGCTTACTGACCTATCACAAAGGTTACATTTCAGTGTCCTCAGCAATTTTGTAAAAGAAAGACTTCTTTTAATGCTTAAGTGTTCAGAGACTCAGGTTATTGCTATACTGTGTCAAAAAAATGCAGATTTGTTTTTAAAATGCGCTTGTGTAGATGAATAGGAAGAAAAAAAAAAAGCAGTTTTGTACAGTGCATCCCCGAATATAGGATCCAGTCAGTCTAAATCTGGATTGTAGATGTAACTTCAAAGCAGTTACATTCAATCACTGTCAAGCTTGCTGTTCATTCTCTGCATGTCAGATTTCTACGATTTACTCAGAATAAATATGTTGTGTAGAGTGACCTTCCTGATCCAAGATTCCAGAAGAAAGGCCTGTGTAGGCAAAGTGGGGGCAGCAGCAGAGACACATGGGAATGGTTTGGCTTCCTGGTCAGTGACTGTGGCCACTGCTGGCACTGAGGTGCATGAGCCACTTCTGCTTTGGGAGGGAGCATTTGGAGCCACCATTGGTAACTCTAGCTTTATATTTTAATGAAGCATGGAATTGTGACTTATTTTCATGATTCCTAGAGAAAGGGATTCGGATATTAGTCTGGAGAGCCCTACATTTCAAAAAAACTACTGTTTTTCTTTGGACCTAAGTGATTTATAATAGAGAAAAACAGATTTGGATCTGGAATAATGTCTTCTACTGCACATCTGTTGTGACAAAGTTCCTGTCAACATGTGACTCTGAGAAGTTCAGGGTGAGACTGTGTGCAGCTCTGGGGAAGGGGGACAAAGAAGGAAAACGGACTAAGAGAGGTGACTGAACTATGATGGATGTGTGATGACTAGTTTTCATGTGCTTCATTTTCTGTCACCGCTGTCTAAAACTTCCACTCTCAACTCTGCCTAAAAGTTTAGGTGAATTATCGTATACGCTCCCCTAGGTCTCTTCACTGAGAAAAAAGAAAGTCTAGTAGACTAGTTTAGATGTTGATGTGTACACAGTAGGTGTTGGTTAGAGGAATGTCATGCCTCTTTTCTCTTAAAAATGTTAATTCCAACACAGAAGCAAGTCCTCAGTGAACACATGAAGTGGCAGGTACCTAGGTGAGGGATGAGACAGAGCAATGTTTTAAATTCAAGCTATCCTGGCAATTTTAATGATTTTAAATTTTTTTTTAATTTTCAAAGGTATATTCAGGCCTTCTGGAGTAATGTACATCATATCCTTGATTGGGGTCTCTCCATATACAAATAGCCCATTTCAGAGTTAGCCTCAGAGGTGAGAGGCAATAATCCTTTTGCTTATTCTCCCTTTGTATTCGTAGAATCCTTGAGTTTATATGTCCACCCCTCTCCTCTGATCCTGGCTGTTACCACTTATGGCTTTAATTCCAGATTCTGGAACAGGGTGTTTGACCTTTTTTGGTTTGTCTTGTTACCTTCAAACAGAAGGGAAAATGTTTTAGATTATAAAACTGTTTCTTTTTGTTTGTTTACTTGCTTGTTCGTAGGCCTCCCAAGGGAACTTAGGTTTACAGAAATCCCTGATGCTTTTGGAATGCCCACGCACACAGTCAGTGATTGCTGCTTCTTTGCAAAAGACATGTGGTCAGCTGCAGTCAGAGAAGGAAATAAGTACAACCCTGCCTTGTTTCCTCTCACTTTTTTTTTATATCTCTGTGAATTAGTTTATAGTATATGCAAAAGTAAACTAGACTACATTCATAGATTTGCAGGAAACTGATATCCATGGCATTTTAGTGTTCAATTTTTATTCTTTCACTTCTAATTTTTGTGAAGATCACGCAAACTCTGTGCTCCAGATAGTTTAGCTTTTGATTGTCATGAAGGTATTTCTTTTCTGAAAAGCCACGTTTGGCCATAAGGGCTGACATATGGTAAACACATAACTCACCCCTTCCTAGAGACAGCCCTTGCAGTGCTGCTGCAGTCAGTGTTAGCTGAAATTCCCAGCCACAGATGTGTGAATGGTGCCAGCCCAGGCTCATGGCAGCCCATGAGCAGCTTTGATGCAAATTTGAGATAGCACGCCTTAGGTCAGATCTCTCTTTCTGCATGTCACTTTTGCAAATTATTTTTGAGTTCATAATTTCTTCTAAATGTGTTCCAGTAGGAAGTTGTCTGGATGCCTTTTTTTCTCTTAAGGTAAAGATGTGAATAAATCTCACAGACACTTAAAGATTTTTTACATCAATAAGTTTGTTTATGAATGAATTACATTTACACATGAAGATTTGTAATGGATAGCACTGGATTTTTCCTCATCATCTACAAAAGAAAAGAATTCATGCAGGCTGCCCTTGTAGGCTTAGCCAACCAAAAATGACCATTGTTCTGGTGAACTTGACTGCTCTAAGGTCTGTCTGTGTGTTTGTTTGAACGAGGGATTAAGGAAAAAAGAAAATCCTTGAGTTAAAAATGGAAGGCATTCTATTTAGCAAATCATCAAACTCTTCCCAGGCAAAAACCAGATACTTTGGGTAGTTCCTGTCAGTGTTCTTTGGACTGAAGGTGTTTTTCAGAGATGAGTACTAGGGGCCTAAAGCAGCATTTGCCTTTTGGAGAACAGTCTTTAGTAATCTATCCACCTGTCAGTACATATTCAGAGATGTCCCCTCTGCTTATGCACAGAGAGAAAAGGACCAGAATTAATTCTAATTTCTACTAATTAAGTCCTCAGAGTCCCATAACTAATAAAAGTAGAAGAAAGATCCACAACCAAAGAAAAACATTATCCCTGGCCTTTGCTGTCAAACTGTTTTTTTGTTTTTTTTCCTCAAGTCGAATATATGTGTACTTTCAAAAATACTTAATTTCTTTTGTCATTCTTGATCTATTAGATATATTATTAGTATCATCTGTAAAATGCCAATTTTTCTGATATATGCCTTCATTCATCAGTCAGAATGATTGTATTTTGTCACTCTGTGCTTCCTTTTAGATTAATGTTTGAGTACAGGAGGCAGAGCATGAGCTCTAGAGACTAAATTTTTGTTCACACCCTTACATAGTCCTCTAGGGAGCATTCTGCCCTTTCTGCTTTCCTGTTCCTGTCCCATTTTATGGTGACAAAATGTAACCCTTGAAAACTAATTAAGAGCTCGATGCTATTTTATTGCTTGAAGCTTTTTGTACTTTTACAATATAAGTGAGTATGTGAATGCTTTTTTTTTGGGTTCTTGTTACATAACTTAAAAAAAATCTCTCTTTGCTGTACTTTACCATAGATTTGGGAAGAAGTAGTCCCATGGAAATACATTTAGGTGTCATTTTAAGGCAACCATTAATGCAATGTAAGCAGTTCTCCCAGGCTTAGTCTCACTCACTTAACATCTATTTTATTTTCTACTCAGGAAAAGACTTGTGTTCCAAAGTGCCGTGTTTGTGGAAAGCTGGAGATGGAAGAAAACAGATTAGTCATAGCTGGTGCAAGGCCACATGATGGGTGACTTTATTTTTAGAGTAGGCTAGCACAGTCTAATCCTGGGATGTTGCTTGGAAGAAGGAGGCTTTGCATGAAGCAGTTACTATGGAGGTTACATTCCTACATTATTAATAGTATATCTGGAATGAAAATCTCACAAGTTTAATATTTATAAAACCCTCTGTCTGGAGGTACCTTGGCAGCCAAAGGAGGAATACGTGCCCTGTTGTTGATTTCCACGCACAGTTGGAGTTTCATGCTGGGTTCCCATCCAAGCAGAGGAGGGTCCCTGCTGTCTGATATTAAATGTCCTGAGGGAGGGTCATGATGGGAGCCACTCACAAGGACTGGGCTCTGAGGAAAAAACTTCAGTAACAAACTTTCCATTGAAAGTCTTTGCTGTGGATACGAGATTTATCACCATTATTTGTCCACTATATCAGCTACCTCTAGCAGCTTCTTCATTTTGTTACAGTTTACCTCAGTATTTCTCAAACAAGCAAACTGATGGTCAGCAGCTTCTCCATTGTTATGTGTCACAATTTTCAGCCATTTCTTTTCCCTTGTATTTTTTTTGTAATGCAGGGATCATGAGGAATAACTTCAAAAAGCATCTGAGGTGATAGTGTGTTACTGACCTTGACAAACGGTTAAGCACATTAAGTATATGTACTGAAAATTACACAGGCAGACAAAATGTTTTAGGTCATGTGAAAGAAAGTAAACTCTATGATAATGCTACAGAATCTGTTCTCAAGAACTGATTGGAAAATAGAAATTTCTATTGAAATAAGAATACATTACTTCGAAATTTAGTATTTTTTCAGATTTTGATAATTGAAAGTGAGCCACCTTTATTTTTTTAATGGAACATTTGGCTATATTATGTCTATACTTAACCAGTACAGCTTTATATATTAAATCTTATGGATTACACTGCTTTTAAAAAGCACAAGAAAGAACTGAAAAAACGTTATTTTTCATTGAAACAGAATTTTTTATTTTCAGTTAAACATAATGCTGGAGAGCCTGTAAAAAATGTGTGTATTTTTCCAAAGCTCATGGGTTTTCTCGTAATCCTTTCCATGCTATCAAAATGAAAATCACAAAACCTTAGTAAAGTTCTCTAAATTATTCTGTTATTAGGCTGATTCAAAGCTGAAATGATATCTAAATGTATGTGTTTGTGATGGGATCTCCTTCTGTCTATATTAGCCAATCCCACCTACTGCAGGAATAGGAATGTGAATTTCCTGTGTTTCATTAACACATTATCCAACAGTTAAGAAAGTTGGAAGTAGACTGAACACGATTGTTAAAATGTATGGTTCTTTGTTAAAAAAGCCCATTCTGCTCTAGGAGGTGAATGCATACATGGCTGAAGATGAGTGTGAGAACAAAGCAAAATCACTGGAGTGTCCATGAGGAGTGCCCAGAGTGGATTCCAGTGCTTCCCTGGAATGCAGTGAGGTGCAGGCAGGAGGGGAGTGCTGCTGAGGCTCATCTGCTGTTGAGCTGGAGATCTGTCCCTGAAAAAGTCACGTCCCACTGAGTTGGAAGTCACTGTGTTTTTCTCCCAGATCGCTGGATGTTCACAGACACGATACACATTATGTTCTGCACTAAATAAGGAAATGTGTTGATTTTTTCTTTTCCCCAGATTTTATGCTTTTGGACTACTAAATAGCTGCTGCAGTGTTATATGAATTTTTTTGAATGGCTTGTAAGTTGACTTCCTTACAGGCTTAGAAGTAATTTTCGCATAATTCTCTATCAGACACAGTCCCTGCAAAGTATGCCCAGTTATTAAGTGACTATGTTCTCTGTAAATCTTTTGTATTTAGTATCTTAGATGACATCTCTTTCCTTTTTTTTTTGTTTTCTGTTTTTACTCTTGCATCCCCAATTGATACCAGCTTGCTGTGTGGTTTTTCAAAAGAAATTTCTCCTTGATGCATTGGTTCTGTGTGCCAAGAAAAATCTATCTGAATGAAAAGTAATTAAAATAGCATAGTGAGTTAGCCTGTTAGGCTGCAAAAATTGGCTTTCATTTCCTAAAGCATTTTGAGTGACAGTAAGTGTTTCACTTGAATTTCAGGGCTCTGATGAGTCACCTTTTCTGTAGGCATTGTGATGGCACTGTTGATGCCTCACTATGACAGTCTTAATATAGCTATAATTATGCTGAAACTACTGAGTAAATGAAATCATTGTATTAATCTGTATGTTTTCTTTGCAGGCTCCCACAGAAACATTCAGCTGTGTTCTTGCTCACGTTCACTTTATTCTTACACCACACTTTTGTAGGGACAATGGAAATATCAGATGGGGTCAATTCGGAAATCCTGATTTATACTCGATAGCTGCTTCTCTCCTTCATGCTTTTCATTTTCCTTACAGGAATTTCAGTAATTCAGGTACAGCAGCCACTGTATGGCCACTGAACTCAGAGCTGTACCCATCTGTCAGAGGTAACAGGTCAGCTGCAACAGCACTGGGGACTTCAGTAACAAATTCTCCTGTTAGTCCTGTCTGATGGAACAATTACCTTGCCTTCCTCACACTCCAGTCTAATTCACAATGCTGCTGCACACAGTTAGGATACAGCTCAAACACATGGCTTTGAAACTTCAGGACAGAAATATTTGATAATATTAGTGATCTGGATTTCACAATTAATCATTTAATAATTTGAAATGGTAAAAGTATCTAATGAAATATGAAAGAGTTGACTGCCCTTTCCTTAATTCTTGAAAGCATGAACTATCTTAATAGGAATGTCTTTAATTATTGTGTAGGTAACTTGCTTAAGTAAAAAAAAGACTTCAGTTGTCTGAGCTGTCAGGGTCTCTCTGATACATATGTAAATTTACAAAGTGGACTTTGAATCACATTTCCTAAAAATTACTAAGCAGAAGTCTTCCCAGATACATTATATCAATAAATTTTAAAATAAAAAAGTATTACTAATTCTTACATTTTAGATGGTTGTATAAATGGCTGTGGTTAGAACTTATACTTCAGTCAAAGTATTCTGTTGAAAACTTTCCCTATACATTGTGATAATTTCAATTTGAACATTTATATTTTTATTTCAGCCTTAGAAGTTGTGTGATGACAGTTCTTTACGATTTCTCGATGGTTAATGCATTTCTTTCATTTCTTGTTACTGTTCTTGGATGTAAGATTGACTTGCCTTTTCTTAAAGCTTAAAATGCCTATTTTATATGAAGTCTCCAGTGAGGAAGAAGTCCTATCACTGCTATTTGTGCTAAACTTAACATTTTTACTGTTATTGAAGTGGTAATTCTGGGTCTTTCTGTTTTCCTAAGCTCCCATTTGGAATCAGGGCTCTCTGTGGTTTTACCACCATCATCCCAAGGCTTGGGGTGTGTGTAATGTAACGTCCTGACTCGCAGAGCCACAGTGTCTGAGACAGGAGCCAGTTTCTCCTGCAGTTCCTCCCTGTGCTCCATTGCAGCAAGCAGAGTTTTAAGCTGCTCAACTTCCATTTTAAGATTATTATATTTTCAATCCTGAATTTATCAACTTGAATTCCTGATTTTTCTCCTGTTTCCCCATCCAAGGCTAATGAAGACTTGAACACCTCAATTTCTGATTTCACAGCAGTATATGCCAGTTCAGAAATCCCTTTGGAAGGAAGGGAATCTTTGCTTTCACTGGTGCACAGGAGGAAAGTTTTAGGAGTTTCAGGCTCCTAAAACTGCACAAATGATCTCATTAGCTTTTCCCTCTTTAGATGAACCGAGTTCATCCGAGGCGAGCGATTGTGCCCCGGTTGCTGGCTCAGCAGCCAGGCTGCTGGCTCAGGACATCAGCTCCTCTCTCCCTCCCTGGACAGGTGCTGGGTGCTTTGGCAGCTGCAGAGCACCCTCGAGTTCCCTGCCCGTGAGGATCTCCAGAGGCTGGCCACGGCATTCCACTCCACTCCAGCCTCCAGCAGGTGCTGTGGTTGCACATTGTGTCCATGGGGAATCGCTGTGGGAAAGGTTTGGAGCTGCCAGCTCCATTCCATCCAGGGAGCAGCAGCTGTGTTCTACCCTATAATTTTTGTATCATTATAGTCTCTGTTAGGATGTGAATATAAGTTCTCAGTTTCCCCTAATTTTACCCCCAGCCATCCTTCCTAATACAGATTTGATGTAATTTACAAATTATTCTGAGTTACATATTTATTGTATTAAATAAATATTAAATAGTTCAGAAAAATCAGGATACAAAATACCTGTTTAGAATGTAATATTAAAATGAATAATTGATAAAATAAATTAAGATGAATAAGTGATAAAAGTATGCTGAATTCGTGGCTGGTCATGTGCTATGAACTATGTTTTTACTAAGTAAATTATAGTTTGATTTTCATAAAAATGAACTTGATAATAATAGTTTATTGATTTGATTCCAAATATAGAACTTGAAGAGAAAATTATTTCAAAAATTATTGTGACTTCTGTCAATAGTATTGGTTTAAAAAAAATCCCTGCAGAATTGATATTGTATCTTTCTGAATCCCTCTCCTTGCAGTCAATTAATGTGTTTATACAGTTTTGTTCAGAGTAAATACATTGGCCTAAGTCCTGGCTGCCCTGAAATCAATGTTAGTTGCATTCATTTCATTAGTGTTTATTGACATAAGTAGATTTATTCATCTGTGCAAGGTAGACATAACATTTATTTCTCTTGCTGAATGAACACTAATTTTGAAGGCTTTTTTCCTATATGAGCCTTGGTTTGTAAACAGCTTCTTCATTTATCTGCAGGAAAAGTTCACATATGGAGATCTGAATCTATATATGTTGAGTTACAAAGATGATTTCAATTCTTCTGCATTTCAGGCATCATTGAAGCCTATGGGAGCTGAAGGAGTTTAGTGCTTTTCAGACGTTTTCAGTATGAAATCTGATTTGAAAAGCACTGAATAAATTAGCTGTTTTCTTCTGTGCAATATGGCTTCTAAACAGCGAATGAGATGTACAGTGTGCAGGTGTGCTCTGAATGTGGGTTCGTCCTAAAACAGAAATTACACCAAGATGCTACCATACTTTTTTCTGATTTGTGAACATAATTACTTAGTGAGTTAATGAAGGAGTCTTGGAGGTGGCTTCAGGGAGTCCAGTGTTGCTGCTGCAAAGCAGTTATACTTTCAAAGAGTTCAGTTGATGCTACAAACCCAGAATTTTTTTCTGGCATTTGGTTTTCCCCATCTTCACCATGAGATCAGTCCTGTGTGTTTACACTTCCAGCACGGGCACGTCGTGTTTGTCCTGCTCCCAGTGCTTGCCACAATGCAGCCTAGCTGTCTGTTCCCAACAAGCTTTTAAAGGAAATTATGCTGCAATTCAATTCAGACCCCCACTTTTGTTTACCCGCTTAAGGATGAATCACTCAAGCTATCCCTCATCCGTGCAGGAAAATAAGCAAACATCCTTTCTGTGGCGCATGGCGATGATTTCAGCTGAGTCAATTCCCTTAGTCCAGGCTGCAGTTGAAGGGCTGGCGTTTGGTTGTCAGCATCTCTGACATTTGGTGGTCAGCATCACCTCTGTCAGGTGAGATGCAGACATCTGCAGTGGCTGCTTCAAGAACCCAAGTGTCCTACAACCCTTTGCAGCCCTTGGGCAGGTCCCCCAGCAGCAGTGCCAAAGGGACACACAATTCCCTGAAACTCGTGGAGTGCTTCTTGTGTGCTGTGGTGCCCAAAGCAGCTTGGGAGAGGGTCACTTTTACTTCTTTCCTTCAGTTTTTTGTTTCTCGTTCGCTTAGTGTAAAATCGAAAATTAACATTTCTAGGCTCAACCTTTTATTCTCACACCTTTTTAAAAGGAATTATTAGTTATATGAATTGTATGATAAAAAGTCTAGGTGTGAATTTTTATTCAAAAGATCTCGACAGGACACAAATCAGTGGTGGGTTTTTTTGGGTTTGGTTTTTTTTTTTTTTGTATTTGGCTTTAACACATTTAAATTAGAACATAGGCTGGAATTTGTGGCATAGCAGTAATTTGACAGAACTGGAGTTGATGTAGAATGTGTTGCATATGTTCTTATGTAGCTAGAGGGAATATATTTATTTTATAGCTTCTTGTTTGTCTGGAATATTCCTTTGAGACAGTGTTTTCTCAGAGTTAACTGTCTGGGATCCTGCTATAATTCTAGTTAACAAATATAATTTTAATCCCCTTATTGGGCTAAACAAAAGGAAATAAAAATACTCCCTTTTTTTTTTTTTTGTGGTGCAGATTTTTTCATGCTAATCCGTTTGTTCAGGCTTTCAGAACACTAAAAGCTCGAGTTATTTTGCTGAATCCAATACTGTGATAGAGATATCACAACAAATGATGACAATCAAGAAGTTTCACTTCATATTGGGCACCTTTAACCCTGCAGTGTTTTGGGTTTGAAACCTTTATCAGTACATAGCTTGAAGTTTCATTTCGCAATTTAAGGAAGACAAAATGCATTTTGTTGGAAAAAGAAACAGAGACCTTAGAGATCCTTGTATTCTGAACATCTGCTCTTGATAACATAGCAGGATTTAATGACACTACTAGCACTTGGAGCTATCTTGCCTCTATTTGAGTATCCATATATATGAGAAAGACAAGTTTATATTGCTTCTATTTGAAAGCTAAAATGAATCTGTATCACACATGCAGATAAGATACAAAAAAATGGTATGCAACTTGAAAATAGAAGTTGCCGTATTACGCTAGAAGTATGAGTATTAAAGCATGTGGAACAGATAAAGTTAGCTTAGTGATTCCTACCTGTATAGGAAATACAGGGTAAGTTTAGACAGTCCTAGAAATTACAAGCAACAAGAATAAATGGAAAAGGAAGTGTAAAAATAATAATTTTCACCATTGTTCATGAGTTACAAGCAGGCTTTTGTATTTTCATAAATTCCCAAATGTCCAATGAGGAGTCCACAATACAGCACAGAAGAATTGCCATGTTGGTGGGACAATGGGAAGTGTTTTTAGGATAACTCAGAGACCTTGTATTGGTTTTGCCTAAAAACACCTTTATTCTTTTTGCTGCTATGTATTTAATAGTTATATTAATGTTTAAGCTCTAATTTAAATTAGGCTAATAGTTAGCATAAAAGAATAAATAGAACTGCTTATCAGGGCTAACTTTTCATTGTGTATAGATAAGCATATATATTCATGTATGTAATACAGAGTGAATTTCTCAATGTTTTTGACCATCTTGCAGTATGCATATATATATGGATACGTATAAATTGAGGTGTATATATATATTTATACTACATATATATGTATACTTTTATGTATTCTTGCTAGCTAGCTAGCTATCATTTCAGCAAAACCAAAAGAATTTTTTTCCCCCTAGAAATACTTTGATTCTCTTCTAATCAGGTCTTTAAATCCTGTGTCCAGAATAAGGCTTTATATTCACTACTTCTTTCCCCTCTGGTAGTGTTTCCCAATAAAATCAGGGAATAAGTAGTGGGTCTAAGGTATCTCGCATGCAATATTGACTTTAGTGTAAGAAATAAACTTCATTTCTGCTGTATTCCTTTGAAGCTCCATCCCTCTCAAAAGCTTTCCTTTTGTGTGTAATCCATGCTTGAGTATTTCTTGTATGTGTTCACTGGGAAATACAGCAATAATTCTTAATGTGTGCATTTATTCTCTGATAGAGATCCTGTGTAAATATTCCTTGAGCTTGAATAGTCACAGCATAAGGATCCTGCCTAAATTGGTTTCAGTCACTAATTACTCTGCTCTGTCAGCACTATGGTTTTCTCTTCAAATTTTGTCATGCAATTCTGATTGATTGGCAATAAAGTTAGTGGAAGTCAACTAGAACAAGTATTGCAGGTTCTAGAAGTGACCAAATCAGAAATCACTTTTCTAAAAGATATTTTTTCTTAAATGTTTTCAAGTATCTTGATCATACAATGAAAATTTCTCAGAAATCCTTTAAAAATATGATATATCTGTTTAGTTCAAGAAACACTGTTTCTTAATGAAAGCTCCTGAAATCTGAGAATCTCCCTTCTAATTTTATAGGTACTTTCTTGCTTCAACGTAATATATTTTCATTTTGTTCTACAAGTTACAGTATTTCTTGCCAGCGACATGGGGGATTTATCGTGCAGGGATTTTCACATTTTGTGTCGCAGTGTTATTTTTATAATGTATACAGATATGAATTTCCACTTCAGCAGGGTAATAGCATCTCAAGGGAACGACATGTGTAGATTGAAATTACAGGCAAGCGTATGCCCATATGTTTGAACAGCTCTGGAAGCGAGATCACCACAAGGAGATCAGGGAGGATTTAGAGGGATGATTTCCCCAGCTTTGTTTGAGGAGGCAGAGATGAGTGAGAGATCTGACCGTGCCTTTTTCCAGCAGTGGCACTGGCTCTGGGTGCTGCAGGATGAGGGACACTGCAGTGGAGGAGGAAGGGGGTTACAGGCTGGCTGCACTTGAAACATGCAGATGATGAAAGGAGTAGGGTGATAAGATCTCTGTAGTGATTCGAGACTGTGCACATTGAATTGCATCCCAGATTACTTCTCTGTCATCAAAGATCTTGTCTAAGCTGCTTTAGTTAGCTTCGTGTTCACTGAGGATAGACTACAAATCCTCACACATGTCCAGTCTCTGTGGCAGAGTCAGGGTAATCAAGATTTGTAAGCTCTTGGAACAAGTAAATTCCTCGTATTTATACAGGCAGATAGCAATCTCTCTTGTATAGCTTGCAGAAATCTGTATGCATATAGCCAGCAATTTGTTTGTGTCCTGACTAATCTGAATAACTACCTTTGCATTGTCTAAATAACTGAAATGTCAGTAAGGTCTAGAAAGGTTTGGATGCAGCTTTTCTCAGTGCTGGGATGGGAATGTACAGCAAAGGATGCCTTCAGTGCAGGTGAATTGTTAACAGTTCACAGGATAAGTAGTCTAATAAGGGAAAGGGTTTGGATGAAAATATTGAAAAAGCCTCATACTGAAATCAGTCTGGAATACAGTTTTCTTTTGAAAAGAATCATTGAAATAACCTAAGAATTGTTACGTGGGATTTATATGGGATTTCTCAATGCAGAGAGTTTAAGACTAATTTCAAAGAAATGACAAGACCTTCTGATGTTAGCAGCCAAATAGGCTGGGAAGTTTTCCTTGAGGCAGAAGTCAGGCCAGAGAGGCCTGAGAGAATGGAGAGAGGTCAGGGAGAGAATGGAGCTGACTCCTCCATCTGCTCTGGGGCAGCCAGAACTCGGATTCACCAGGAAGGATCGCTGTCCCTGAGAGCAGCATGTGCTGTGATACGAAGGGAGGTCTGTTCTGCAGACCCAAGACAGAAGGAATGCTGTCATGTTAATGATGACACAAGCAAAATTAGGATGCAATTAAAAAAAAAAAAAAAAAGGCTGCATGAACTTGTGGTATTCCAACTGAAAGTAATTATATACATAAGGTATTATTTCCAAAGGCAGCATCTGAAAAATTCCCTGTGATCTTAAGACTTCTACTATATCCTGTAATTCCCTTCAAACTGTTACTGTTAGCTCTAGGGAGAAAGTTTTGTACCATGTAAAAAAGTGCAAAGCCTTACAATGAATTTTCTATTTCAGATCATGCATGTGAGACAATTTCTTCTTTGCAATTGCTGTAAGTGCTGATAAAGCCACTTATTTCTGTGCAGCTTGATGCAATTTTTATTTTTCTGCAAAATGTTCTGGCTTTATCTGTGGCCTGCTTGCATTTAGTACATATCCATTTTTGATTTGACATTGATCTAAAAAACTCCTGGCTGAAAAAAAATAAATATAGAAGATATTATTTCAGATAAAATATAAATGAAGGTAATGGTTCAACAGACATTGCTAGGGCATATATTCTTTATTATGTACAGTATAAGCTTTCAGTATCAACAATTTTGACGATTATGAATATTTTGGTCCTGTGTAAAATTAGTCTGTAAAGTCTTATTCCTCAAAAACACTGTAAAAACGTCTGTGGAAGATGTATGGGTAGAGTCCAAATGTTGTAATAATAAGGACTGACAATTTTATTTATTCTTGTGAGAAAAGATAGAAGTGGTTCACAGGAGAGTTGAATTTAATGCAGATGCAGTTGTTGAGGATCAGTCATCCTTTAGCAATTAATTACTGCAGATAAGATAGGGATTAATCCTAAAAAACTGTTACTGATATTGGAATCTTAAGTTATTACCCACTGTTGTAAGTATGACTTAGAGATTCCTGTCATCTAGTAAGACCGAAGAAGAAATTATTTAAAACTTATTTTGCTTGTTTTATGAAGGCATACAAGAAACAACTGTACTGATACAAACTTTACAAAATGCTCTGCAGATTCCAGCCCAACTTCTAAACACACTAACAAAATAACCTAAAACCCCACATACTATTTTCTTTTATCCAGTGTTTTCCCTACTGTTTAAAGAAAATGTTCAGAAAGGAAAAAAAGAAAAAGTCAGTAAATCAGAAATGTTCTCCTCAGTTTATAAAGAGGATGATTGTTATTTGTCATACTGGGGTTTTTCTGAAGGATAATTTCATTAGGAGACAAGGAAAGGAGCCGTGTGCAGATATCAATAATGCTTTAGCCATGTTCAGAGGTGTAGTCACGGCATGCACTGTAAAGAGGACTGAGCACTCAAGTGTTCAAATAGTTGCTTTATTTTGCAGTAGCATTGCAACTGCAGAAAATGAGTAATTTCACTGAAGTGAGAAAAAATCAATGGTGCTATTGATGTGCCCCAGCTGAGGTGTAGGTGGCATTTCAGAGATGAAGCGTGGAGCCAAAGCTGTCAATCTCACCATAAAGATGGCCCGATTTTGCCTAGTTAAAACCCATTATTTGCCTGAACTCTTGCACCCTGGTTATGTTTCAGGAGGTTATTTTTGAATGTCAAGCACTTCCTGGGGCAGGGAAATTTCTCTTTTAATTCCCCAGGGTTGGTGAGGTCATTCTGTGTTTCTTGTGAGTGTTTTGCCAATTCTCATGCAATGTGGAGTGAGAGAAATATCAATCAGGTGCTATTTTAAAATATTTTTTTTTTTTCCTAATAGTATTCTTGAATATATTACTGTGGCTGTTTTTGTTTAGGTTGGTTATTGATTTATTCATTTAGTAAACTGGTCTAAGATGGTTTTTTAATAACATGATTGTCAGTTAAAGGAAGTATTACTGAAGACATTACTAGATCATTTCCACGAGTCCCAGTGATCTAGGAGACAGTAATTGTTGCATGTGAGGGGTTTTAAAGTGCGTGGCGTGATGATAGAGCAGGAATTGCTTCATCTAATTCATCTCCAGAAGATGAACTGTCTCATTTCATTTGCAAGAGAAATGGAGGAGGATATTAATCAAGAGAGAGATAATTTTCTGGGCTTATTTTATTATTTAGATATGAAACAAAGTAATTCAATAGGCAAATCTGAGGACAGCGTTCCTTTTGTCTTCCTTCCCTGTGCTCTGGGGTTTGTGCTGGGATCTCAAGGATGGCTGAGCTTCCTGCTGCTGTTTGCAGCAGGCTCTTTGGTCTCCTCTGGGAGCATCTGCTCCCTGTGCTTGCAGAGCTGCTGCCTGCCCTTCCCAATCGCCGGTGGCACATGGCAGGACAGTGCACAGCAGCTCAGGGCCTCTCTGGGCAACGTGCTCAGGAAGAAAGGAGATCCTGTCCCTCCATCCCAAGTTCTCTTTCTTCATGGCAGATAAGGAAACGAGTGCCTAGGTGTGCACAAACTCCTTGTATTCCTAAATTGCTTTTTCAAGGATTGCTGTTGTGATGGCCAACGAGAAGGATAAACCTCCACCTTGGGGTCATACCTTTGCAGTAAATATGCTTTATGGAATTCTGCAAACTTGTTCTGCAGATGGCAGGGTAACACCAATACTGTCATGCTCCCGTTAATGTGTTTCAGGCTTGTTATATTGAATTTGCATATTGTAGCAGGTAACACATTGATGCAAGGTAAATCTTGAAAGCCAAAGCTGATTCAATGTATACAATACAGAAATAATTGATCGATTTAAATCAAAATCTCTGACAACTTGGAAGGCATTTAAAGGATTTGTTTCTCATTTTTTATCACTTTTGATTCCTGAAGGAACTCACCGTGGTGTTTTCACAGGAAAAACAGGTTGCATTATTGGATTGAATACTGGAAGTGATGTGCTTTTGGTTTTTTTGTTGTTTGTTTATTTTTCATAGCAAGGTGAGTAAGGTGATGCTTGCACACAGCATTCATTTTTCCTTGAACTGTTACACAGAAAAGTTCAGGCAGAAATAAATACAAGTTAACAGTCAGTGTTTAATATAGGGGGGTTCATTTCAAATTAATAGAGTTAGAAACCAGGACAAGTACTGCTTTTCAGAGGCACTGAAGAAGATAAGTATTTAAATGTTTATAGCTATCACCAGCCACATGAAAGTTAACATTCACATGTTACTGACAATTGTGATTGTATCTCGATATTAACTTCTATTTATATGAATTGAGTAAGGAATGGCATTCTCACTTCAAGTGAATTCTCAGTATTTCAGGAAACTATTCTCATGAAGGGTCAGTCCTGAAAAATTTATATTCCTGAACATTATATAGAAAAAATAATGGTCTTAAAAATGCAGCTGGTGTGTTTGCTTGTGTGAAAATATATTTCACGTTTCTTATTTAAATGTAAACTATTCTTTTTCCTTAAAATGTGAAAGGCTTTGAAGTTTGAATTAAGTTCAGAATTCATGTGGTTTAATTTTACTTTGAAAATGTAGGAACAAACTATTTACCAAATCAACTTTATACCATAAAGGAGTTCATTTAATCAAATTAATTCTTCCTAGTGAAAAATGTTTGTTAAGAAATACATGAAAAAAATTATACCTCTAGCAAACCCTGGCTCTGTAGGCCGAGAAGGAAAACTGACATCTGAAACAGTTGGAAGTATTTGGATTTTGCAGTCGGTGTTGTTTAATTGTGATGTTTGATATTAGCCTATCCTCATTTGCAAGTAAGAAAATACAGCTGAAGAGAGGATAAGATAATCTTCATGCCAAGAAAGAAAGGTGTGATGAGGAGAATCATCTCTCCCATAATACATCAGTCATGTTCACTTCAAAGGTATCAGGTGTCCAGCAGAGCTACAGGCGCCCCATTTTCAGATTCAGAAACTTCTTGTGGGTTCTCTCTAAAATCTGGGTGATGACCTGCAGGAAGGACTTAAGGATGCTTCCCAGTTGGGCACCTGTAATCTCTGTGGGTATGGAGGCACTCTGCAGTGTCTCAGCTCTGGAGTCACTGCTGTGAGTTTCATTAAAGGGCTGGCAGCTGCTTCCAGGGGAGTTTTCATTATTGGATTCCAAATCTGCCAGAACAGCTTTGTCCACTCCTTGTTCTCGTTGCAGCTAATCAAAGATTCTTAAGCACTTGGGCCTTGCTGGGAAGATATCTCCCTCCACACAGGGATTATTGATCCCTGCCACAGAATAACAGGACTGACATTTGAGGAGGATGTGTCAGAGAGAAATCTTCTGCAATAAGCCATATGGTCCTCAGGTCTGCTCTGCACCAAGTGTTTTTAACAAAATATCTGCTGGTTTTCTGCAGACTGCAAGAAGCAATCCTCTGACAAACCAGAAGGAAATCCCTTTCCTCTTGTCATTCTTGAGAAAGAAATAATGATGGGATGAAATGTGGCAAAAATTGTAGTTTTATCTGTTGCTATTCCTGAGGAGCACCAGATTTCTTGCAACTTCTGTGTTACTGATGGGGAAAATGAAATGTGTTTTGAAGCCCAGAATATTACTTGTTCCAAGCTCTTACTTAGGTTTTTAAAATGGGTAGATTTTGAGGAGAGAAAAGAGGCAAAAATAGACTGGGTATCTCTGTAATTGCTTTCACACCTATCTGCAGATACCCTGAGTGCAAGTAATTTGGCAGAATTGCCAGGCTAGGTGAAGAAACAATAAACAGCTTTTCTTGCACTA
Source organism: Polioptila caerulea (assembly GCA_013397295.1). NCBI lineage: Eukaryota > Metazoa > Chordata > Aves > Passeriformes > Certhiidae > Polioptila > Polioptila caerulea. Next base: position 101,702 of record VYXF01007583.1, on the reverse strand, counting down.
GGCCAGACTCTCCCAGCTAGTAAGAATATTTACAGCTGGAGCTAACAGCCTGTGTCTGTAGAGACAGAGTCATACCAACCTAGTATTAGTAAGGGAGCCTCAGGTACGTGTGCTGTTCAGGAAAATGAGAACATGCTCTTTTCCTATGTTCTGCATCTAGAGGTCTGCTTATCCCATGGCCAGAGAAGTTTAGTGGAGGAAGATGTGGTGGATAGGATGAGTCTGCTCCATGCCTTGCAGAATTCACTTTCTGTGTCCATGTGCTCATTATACACCTAACTGGAACATGCACTGGAACTTCTTTGTTGAAAGCACAAGAATATTTTTTGTTGGCAGGAAAAACAGCTACTGAAGGATATACTCTTTAAGTAATTTTTTTGGCATGTATAAAGAAGACTTGAGCTTTTGAGCAGGGAATTTGCTAATAATTAGGATTTTTTGATTTTTATTCTTGTATGTACAAATTGAACTAATGATGGCAGCTCAGTAATGCATCTACAGCAAGTGGGCAGAAAAGGGCTGCAGAAAAGTCATCTCATCTATATCTGACTCAGACATTTCAAACCACTTTTATTATCTAAAGGCCACTTCTTGTAAGCTTTTTTAAAATTTTAGTCACATCTGTTGTCACTAATTGGTAGTGTGTAGTTGTACACTGCACAGTTTACTAAAGAAGTGGAAGTTGGTGTTGGGTGTGATGACTGTGTGCTCAGTGCAGTAGGCAGTTCAGGACAGTTTGAAATGTTCCAGAAGTCACGCAGAGCGCAGAGCAGTGGGCAGATGCCATGTGGGCTTTGTACAGTGAAAAACACAAATTGGCTTCTCTTAAATGAGCGTGGTTCTTCTCATAGTGAGGGATATAATCACATTAATGAAAACTTTGATTTGTCTTTACACAGACTTCTGCTTCTGTAATCAATTCTCATGTGTAGAAAGTGGAACAAAAACTTCCTTCCTTCTTATTTTTTTTCTCTCTTATAAGCAAAGTCTGCTTTCATTGAAACTCAGCGTAGTTGCTTTTCCTTAGTGTCATTATTTGCAAAGAGATCCAAAGCTGTGCCACTGGAGTTTTGCATGTGTTGCTGACAAACAAGATGTTATAGGAAAATAGCCCCAAGACTTAACGAAATATGTTGAATTGCATTTGCTGTAGCAAATATATTCATTTCCTCTTGGAAAAGATTTAGGATAGTTCTGTGCTCAGTCTTACAAGGCAATCCTAGAATCTAGTCTAAGAAAATAACATGTGCAAATGCTGTACTTGTGCTAATTTTCCAATTGCTGCAAACAAACAAAATAAAAGGAATTGAAAACAGAATGAAGCAGAAAAGTTCAGCTTCAAACCAAACTAAATCATCACGCTCCTAAAGCTTACAGACAGTGGTCTTGGTTCCTTCACATGCTTTTTAGGTGAATTGGATTCTACTGAGTTCTTTCAGAAATTCAAGGGAGAAAAGCAGTATAAAGGCAGTAATATTGTTTGGGGAGAAAACTACTTTCCATGCACGTTCAAAGGTCTTCAATAATAAGTATTGGATAAGAATCTGAATAGCATAAAAGTTATTGAGGTCAGTTAGGTATGTGAATTTATGCTGGGATTTTTAGTCTTTAGTAAGAAACTCAATGATAACAGGATCTTACAAAAAATTTCATTGTATTTAATAGCTTAAAAACGAATGGGACCAGTTTGTTGACAAGTCCACAAGTTTCTGTGACCATACCAGTGAAAATGTGGTGCTATTATTATTCCTGAAAGTAAATGCACAGTGCTCTGAGGCATGGCACTAGAAAACCCCACCATTCTTGCACAGCTTGTCCACCGTTACTACCTCATAATCAGATCTGCTTCATTTGCTCACGAAGTCACCTAAGGTGTCCTAGCTGGGGGCTCTAGATTATGCCAACTTCAAATTTGACCTCTCATAAATCAGTTATCTAATTATCAGGCTGTTTGCCTGGATGCACCAAAAGTAGGTTTAGCATTCCAGTTTACAGGCAGTTCTAAATCTATACCCGGTGAAGGATTGATGGTTTTCCAGTTTGGTTCGTGTGGGGGTTTTGTGGATGTGCTTGCCAGTTTTGTTGAGGGATCCATTTGGTGCAGGTGGCTCCGTTTGTGAGCTGCAGGTGGAGCTCTGGGTGGTGGGAGCCCAAGGCAAGAGTCCCTGGACTGTCAACGCTTTGCACGACAAAAGGCACAGGGACGTGTGGCACAGCCAGCTGCAGGAGCCCAGGACTTGGGAAGAAGAGCAGGACTTTGCCCTGCTTGGACTGTAAGGGGTTAAAAACCCAAGGGTTCCTTTGTTGGGGTCCCTCCTGGGAGGCACCAGCTCGAGCAGTTTGTGTTCGTGCCCCGTGAATAATTTGCTTTATGGAACACGGGTATCTTAGAGTGCTGTGGGGAGCCCGGTCTGACTGCGCGGGGGGTCCAGCGGGGACCTCCTGGGTCACTGGGGCCGCTGCTGTGGAGGGGCTTGGGAGCTCTGGAGCTGGGAGGGTGTGACTGCCAGAGAGACTCGGGAGTGGGGAGACTGGGAAGTTTCCTCAACACTTTGGGACTCAGAGAAGGGCTGTACTCACCCCTCAAGAACAAACCCCCCTCATTCCCCCTGACATTAAACCAGCGATAGGCGTGGCGCTCCTCACAGGCTGGCAGTAGCACCACAGCTTTCTCTGAGCGCCACGTTCGGCTGGGCATCCCAGTCTGGGGATTCCCGGTGGTGCCGACCGGGGGAACCCGCAGAGCCTGCGGTTCCTGCCAGGGCCCCGCAGGGTGCCCAGCGCTGTGCGGGTGTCACGCCCT
>VYXF01007583.1:52178-98837 GCA_013397295.1 Polioptila caerulea | reverse complement strand
CCCCCGCCGCGCTCCCGCCGCGCTCCCGCCGCGCTCCCGGCCCGCTCCCGCCCGTCCTGCCTCCCGGCTGGCAGCGCTCGGCTGGTGTGTGGAAGCATACGCAATGCAGGCTTGGAGAAGGGTGTGTGAGTGGGGGGAGCTGGCATGAGCCACGGCATCCTAATGTCGCAGTCGTTCTTCAGTCTCCCCCAGACAGCAGCCGCTCCTCTTGCCTGCACCAGCCACTTACTCATTCACGGCGCAAATGTTCTTGTTTGGATGACAATGCTAATTGAAAGAGCTGTTCCAACTTCAGTAGCTATTTGTTTGGTTATATCACAGACAGTAACTTCTAACTTAATAAACCAAACAGACAAATGTTCAGGAGTTACGACAGCAACGTTAAACTGTTTGGTTTTTTTCCCAGTGTGACGGCGTGAATGAAAAACACAGTCCCCATCTGCAGCTGGCCTGTAAATGTTTAGAAAGAACATTTTAATAATTCTCATCTCTGATCTTCTAATTTAAATGAAAGATAGCCTAGTTTAGATTAGAAAATTGTAATTCTCAGATTCTCTGATGAGTTATTGTAGCCTCTTCATTTGTTTCCCCCCCCTTTTTTTTTTTACTTTCCCCATATATATTTCAAAATAAAATTCGCACACACACAAAAATTGAATTCTTATTACCCATCAGTTTACTTGTATTATTAAGCCATCTTGATGTACTGTTTGATTCCATTTAATAGTCACGATAAGTATGTTCAGATTTTGTACCCTAAAGTGGGCTGGCTACTGCACCCTAGAGAGAGTATCTGTCAGTGGATGCAGGAGAGCCGTCAGCAAGCACATGTCAGTGCAGGGTTAGATTCATGAGGATTTTGTGGCAAGTAGAGGAGAGTTTTGTGCTTTTTTTATCCTGCACATCCTTCTTCGAATCCCAGTGCACTTTCAGTGCTGCACATTTCTCTCATGCGGACTTCAGGCATTGATCATTTGTTATTTTACAGGATGAAATCCTCAATTCTGTTGCAGACTTAATCTCCTTTAGAAAGGCATTGTGACTGTGGATGTTTATGTTCGTTTCAGCTGGTTTATTTCAGTTTGAAAGAGGGCAGGTGAGGAGCTTGGATCTAGAAATGAATTCCAACTACTTTACAGTATTCTTGGCCACTGCGAGCATGTTTTGACCTTAAACCAGGTTAGAGACAAATCTTATAACAGTACTGATTTGCAAACAGGTATATCCTCTGACAACAGGAATGAAACCCAGAAAATTAATTTTACCACTGTTACAGAACAGAAATTCCTACTTTACTGTTCTCCAGCATATTATTTGGAATACACCTTTCTTGTGCTGGTGCACACATTAGTATTAAATCATTCCATAGGAGAAAGCACCTCTGTTCTCCACTCCATGTTAGCTGGACAGGAAATCTAAAAGTCTGCATGGTTTTGAAAGGGATGCTTTCTGGGAAGCAGTGTCAAGGTTCATACTGTGCAACCTGGCCTAGTATCTCTCATTTCTCAATGATTAGAATAATACATAGAATTTGAAATTTCTCACTTGCTGCTATTAGGCAAAAACATGCTAAAAATGGGGATTTAAATTTTTTAAAAGACCAATCACACTAACTTGCTGTCTCTGGGACTTCTTTATGTAGTTAAACCAAAGGTTTTTATGCCGTCTTCAGTTTTGGTGTTTAGCATTGCCATCAGATAAACAAAGTAAGCATAGATGTTTCAGAGAGATACAAATATTTAATAATAAAATTGCCGTTCTGAGTAAGATTTGTGTCGATGCAATGTTTTCTGTTAGTCTTGCATTTGTTTGATGGCTATTGGAAGAATCTGGCAGCAGGAGCTGCCTAATAAATGCAGCCTACCTGCCAGACAGCACCAGATGTTTGGAAAAGGGAAGTCTTTTAAGGAACTGTCCCTTTTGGTTTCTTAAGATGGCAGAACCAAGTTTTGCAGGTTAACACTTCTGTAAATTTTCCAAGATTTTTACATGCACAACAGAATTCCAGTGCAAACGGAGTTGATTTAAGAGAAAAAATCACTGTGCCGAAGATGTGATGACAGCTGAGACAATGTGCAATGAAATGTTCCAACTTCCATCAGAAATAATGACATTCTTGGCTGAGTGGAGGTGTTTTAACTAAATACCGACAATTCATCGTAATCAGTGAACCTATTAGCTGTGAAATTTGATTCTCTCATCATGGACTGTTCACTTACATATTTCAGATAAAAATAAACCTGCATATCATTCCAAGCCTAACGTTGTGTACCTTTCTAAATGCTCCTGTAGCATTTCTGTGGTTTAGTAAAGTGAAGCCTTAAACACTTTTTCAGGAAGAGTTGTCTCATGATTGACAAGAATCAGTAGTTAACAGTGATTTTTTTATGTCAACAGTCTGATGCTTCAGTGGAAACTTGACTGGCTCCAATTTGTTGTCTGATCAGCAAGAGAGAAGCAATTGCTTCTTTCCCTGACTGGTTCCATCTTTTACTAGTGGCTTTTGCCATCAGGGGAACTAAGTGGGAAAATACTCTTAATGGAGTAAAAATATTTTCAGAAATGAAAATTATTTGCATGAATGATACTCCAGTCTTGTTAACAGCATTTTGGAAACCACTAATAATAGACTTTCATCTTCATTGCCAATAGTGAAGCAAGTAATAGGGCTTTTCAGAGACATACCTGAAGTGGAAAAAGAAGGATTCTATACTTGTGTTTTGCTCAAAAAATTCTTTATTTGCTGGAAGCCTATATCTGTTTTATGTGGGGAGATACACTCTTTGGCTGCCTGCAGAATCGTTGCAAGATTTAACTGCTACGTGACCTCTTCTGGGGAAAAATTAAAATAATGGAAGCCGCAAACTTTCCCGTGCAAGTCTTAAGTTGTTGCTCTGCAGAATTCTTATGATCTGATATTGCTCCTGGTACAAATGGGGCACTTGCATGCTGGCAGGTCATCAGAAATGGTTAGTGGAAAGGTGAGGCATGGGGAACATAAATAATTGAGTGGCTTTGGGTCTAGTTCTATTCCCGTTGAAAGGGAAAAGAAAACATTTACAGTTTGCTGGTACAAATAGGGATCACGTTTAGGAACTACAGCATGACATAAGGGCTGTACAAAGGGAGTTGAGTGCATTTTCTGCTGCTGTGACTTTGTCTTTTGTGGCAGGAGAGTTACTGAATTGAGGATGTGTTTAGTAATTTAAAGTTCTCTAGTAAAAGCCTAAAACTTTAGAATTTTTAGTTGAAGTTAACGAGCAGGGTGTTTCCTCCTTTAGTCGTGGTGAATGACTTGATTTTTTTATTGATTATATAGTGGAGCAGCTGCAGCTCTACAACTCTTGAATGAGAAGATTTTTCCCTTGCCCTGTTCAGTTTGTATTTCTTTCACCAGCTGCCAGGAGCTCGTACTTACCCTTGTGAGATACAACACAGTGCCCTTTAAAAACTGATGATTGTCTTTTCCCTATGCTGCTGAATCTCCTCCCCTCCAGTTACCTGTGGAGGTATCCAGCTTCAGAAACTGCAGTGGTATCATTAGAGCTGATTGGATCACACAGTGAATAATATGTTGAAAATTTGCTGAGAGTTTTCAGATCAGCAGCCACAGCATTAGCTAGACAGCCATTTCCTCCAAAACTTAGTTTCTATCTAGTGTTACCACCTTTCAGATTAAGATCTCCAGACTTCTTAGAGGACAGAGGTGTTTTCTATTCTTAAAAACAAACATAGGAGGGAATGACTTTTTTCTACTTTGTTCATGTTTTTTATTCTCTTTTAACTCTACTACTAGTCAAAGACTAGATCTGTTTGGTTTTTGCACCCAGTTTGTTGAAATTGCATGTAGAAAGCTGAAATTTTAGAAAGTGTTGAGCGGCGGGAATAGCGGGCTAAAAGGAAATCATGATAGAACCGTTATCGCAGTCGGTGATTTCTCCTGCAGACTATCCTGCTCCATGTACATAAAGATGGAGTCCACAGAAAATTCCTGGTGATAATGATAAATCTTTCTTAATGCAACCTCCTAAATTGCCAGTGCAATTGCAGCTGGTTTAAATGCATTTGGGAAAGGCATTAGCTCTTCCATTGAGTTTCATTCCATTTTATCTGTGGATAAGCCATGTATTTTTGTTCTTAAAGCTCTCTTTTCCAGTGATAATGCATTAATGAAATAACACATGGTAGGTAAACTGTGACAATGCTTTAAGGCTGAGGAAAAAAATCCAGAGCTTTATCTCCTACAAGTCCTTAAATTAAGCTATGAAATTTTCTGGAGTACCACCACTGTTTGAAGGGGATGGACATTTCTTCTGTGTGTAAGAATGCTATTTTTCAAATGGCTAGCTGTCATCTAGAAAAACAACTCTGAGTTTTTAAAAAAACAACCCCAATCAATGTAGCTGACTAGAATTCAGGTGAATTCCTTTTCTGTCCTATGCAAATGTCATTTTGAACGTCACTGTATTGAATTCTCTGGTTGTGCAATTGTTGCTGTCAGATTTGCATTTATACTTCCTGTAAATGCATTGGTAACTTACCATTGAAGTAGTGTGATATTTATAAGCCTTCTGTCCTGCCTCTGCCATCAAAGCTCTCGATGCTTTGAAGAGAGAAAAGAGAAAAGCCAACTTTTAGAAAGAATACGGAAAAAAAAGGTTGTAATTTGTTATTTTAAAAACCTTCACAGAAGATGTCAGCAAAGTGGGCCATCATTTTGCATTGCATTTTGGAACATTTGAAACATTTGTATGAGGAAAAGACAGCTCAGCACAATATCACTACAGCCTTTTAGTTTACAAAAGTAGGATTTCTCATAAAAATACTTTGAAACCAATTTGTGAAATTCAGGTTTTCTATTCAACCAAAATATGGGGTGTTTTTTTTTGTGCTAGTGCATTTTCTTTTTCATACTTATCCAAATGTGAAAAACATGTCCATTTTGTACAGACTATAAAGGAGACAAAGTGCAGGCAAGGAAATCATCATAAAACTCATGAACTGGAAAAATGTAAATACACTGCATCTTTAATGCATAAATAAGCTGTTGTGTGTTCCTAAGGCCATTAGCTCTTAAGGCCTAATGATTTAGCTTCCTGCACAGAATCATCAGACTTTAATATTCGTATTCCCTTTCAACTCTGGAAGACTCTCTCTCTAATTTCCATATTAGCATTTGGTAAATACAGCATTTATCATTCAGTATGCTCCAAAGATAAGAAAGAGCTGGACACAGCTATGAGGGAACTATAGTACCTGCTTTGTATGCTGCAGACAAATCATTAGAATGAAATTGAAATGGGGAGGTGTTTGACTGTAATTTATCATTGGGAAAAGTGAGATTTGTACTATTAACATCACATCAATGGAGAGATTTGTATTAAAAAATATAAATTAATATATCTGTAGAAAGATTATATTTATCTCTGTGGCCTGGACTCAGTCATGTGGTTGTGCACCTTCCAAGCACAAGTGTACAGAGCCCAAACTCTGTTTTGGTGTGTGCCTGCTCTGAAGATGGTACTTGCAGCCATAGGATCCTTCCAGCTGCTTCTAGAAACCTGAAGACCTTGATAACTGCTCTGACTATCATCACACATTGGCTAATTGGAAGAAATTCAGACACATTTAGAGGGAAATAACAGTTCTAGGGGAATAGAGCCTTTTAACTTGGAATGAATGACCAAACTTAGGTATTCATTGCACATGTCCATGTTGTAAGTGGCAATTTTATCAGTTATGCTTTTGTAAATCTCTTAGCAAAATATTTTTGCCCTGTACCAGATGTCTCTTAAATTCTACCTTGTTGTAAAGAACAGTAATATCAGTAATAGTGATATCTGGGAGTTAGGGAATGTGGTTGGTTGACCTTGGCTGGATACCAGGTGCCCACCAAACCTTTATAGCTGGGCAGGGGAGACAAAATAAGATGGAAGACAGCTCGAAGGTTGATGTAAGGGAGTTTACTAAAGAAAAAGTAAAAGTTTGTGCATGCACAAGCGAAGAGGAATAAAAAAAGTTATTCTCTACTTCCCATCAGCAATATTTATGAGTAATTTGTAAGTAAAGCTATATAATTTGGTGACAGCAGTAAATATTTACACCCACAAAAAAAATTGGGCATCTCCCTGTGTATTCTCTCATGGGTACAAATATCTATTGGCACGCAGAGGATGAGGAGAGAGGAGACAGAGAAATGTAAAGATGAAAGAAACATTTGCTGCCTGTTCCTGCAGATTTGTCCTGTTTCTGTGCTTCCTTGAAAAAGAGAGAACGAAGACACAAAGCAGAATATTTAAATGTATGTATTATATATTTTTATATACAATTTTAAGGTAAACAGAGTGCAAACAAAAAGTCTGTCTTGAATATTATAACATGCTTTTAATTCAGATGTTGTGAAGAACAGTTTCTTCGGCTTAATGTACCTGTAAATTTTTTCTGAATTCATATTTCGGACATCATGCTGAAAAGTAAGCAGTTAAAGAAAGTTGTTTCGAATTTTGGCATCCTAAAGGATTTTCTGAATTTTTGTTTCTGTCATATCAGTGAGGATGTTCCTAAAGAGAAGAAGTATTTGATCAATAAAACATTTACAGAATATGGTTTAAAAGGAAGCTCTGCTGTTACTAGTAAAGGAATACATTTGGAGCTAAATTAATATTAGCTCAGATTAATACACATTTTAGTAGTGATAATGCAAAGGCCTGTATAGGAAAACAGGAATTTCCTATTTTAAAGTCTGCCTACAGTCAGTCGATTGTGATTGCTTGACTTTCAGTTGTGAATTTGATTTGCCATATGCCATGGGAATATGGGACCTAGGCTTACCACAGGAACATAGTATTGATATGCAGACTGAAATGGAAAATTAGATTTCCTTCCTAGAGCACAATAAAGAGCGTGTTGGAGGTTGACTTAAGACTCTGTTGTGGCAAGCAAGTGTACAAATGCTGTTTAATGTGGGCTTCATGCTTTCAAACTGTGACTTGAATCCTGCTGACACTGTTAGAAAGAGCATTAATGCTTTTAGTTTGTTGTTGTTGGATGCTTCCTGTTTTTTTCTGAGCTATGTCTTCTCAAACTGACACATGCAGTCCGAGTGATGCTGCTTATCCCTGCCTGTGTAATTAGCCTTCACTGGGCCAGTATGGAAATCATCTTTTCAGGGGTTTAAACCCCCTTTTTTCTATGCCTTTTTTCTCAATAACTGAAGGTGGAGTGCATGACAGAAATAAAAGGACAAATTTTAACCTGATGGGACAAATACATATCCATCCTACGAAGTCATGCCTTTTCAAGCTAGACTAGAGACTAGAGCTTGGCTCTGTTTAATTAATCACACTGCACAGAGAATCCTAGATTTGAAAAAAAAAAAACCCAAACATTATGTACGGATAATATGCATCCAAGTAGCTTCACTGATAATCCACTCTATTCCTGTCCTTTGAGTATATGATGATTCTGAGCTCTGTAGAGAAGAAAATCACTTTAAAAGCTCGGAGAAGCTATTACAGATGAATGGATGTGTCTGGACATGGCAAATCCTTTGTCTTGGCAGCCTGGTAATTTTTATGATGAGCCTTATGTTTTTCAGCTTTTCAGTGTCCCAGTGTGAGCTGTGTCAAGACAAACCTAATGAGACGGATGAGTTCGGTTTTGACTGGATCAGACTCTCTGTCAGAGAAGGTCCACCTGGAGTATTCAGCTAAAAATTAATTTCCAATCCTACCTTTGGGACTTTGAGGATGGAATCTGACTGTGGTGTAAGCCAGCAGTAAGCAGAAGGCTGTCAGGTCACTGCTTGGAGTTTCTTGCTTTGATAAACTTCTCTGGTGTAAAAATTACGTAGATCTTTGTGTACTCCCCAGCCCTAGACATTGAAATTAGGTCTGTAGACAATCATTATGTTCTTAGTTGTGTTCCAGTGACAACAGAATGAAAACCACTTCTTTCTAATGTTCTCAGACTTGCAAATCCTCCAGCGCAGAGGGAGAAGTTCTAAACCAAAATGTATTAGATCTACTCTCTTTGAAATCGGGAATTCTGTTCAAGTATTTATTATACATGTATAGGACTTTATAAATTTGTAAAAAGAGCTGAAACTGCTTTTAGATTTATAAATACATCAATGTTTTAAAAATATGCTAGTAGTTCAAAGTTTCTGTATTACCAAGGAAATACATTTGATTAAGTAACCATCTGGTGAAATGTTTGCTACCAGTGAAAACACTGAATTTTGGATTTTGTATGTGCCAAGTTAAAATGTGGGCAAGAGTTACAGCTGCATAAATTGAGTAGGCAGTAATTGGACCATATACCTTTCAAGCCTACTGCTATCAATCTAAATAAATATTGTTATTCTCAAAGCCATTTTGCTTAGCTGATCCATCTACAGTCAATCGTTTCATCACATTTTAAAATTTTCTGGAAAGGTTTAGTTGACTTTGAGTAGTAGCGTCTGTACAAGGCTCAGATGACCTGAGTTTTGGTAGACTTAACACAGAAATAATTAGGTCCTGTGTTCCATGCATAAACTACCCTTTGAAGTCAGCCTCAGTGCTCAGAGTCAGAGCATTTGGAAAGATTCTCTGTGGTTAAATGACGTGTAGGTAAAAAGTAGGGGCAGTGTGGCCTTCCTAGAGCTCCCCTAGTGCTGGTGTTTGGGGGCATGCTGGTCATAACAGCAGGATTTCCTTGGAAGAGTTGCTGTAGCTCCAGTTCATTGAGAAGGGTTTTGACCATTCATGCATCAGTGGCTTTGTAGAATGCAGTTGTCTTTTTTATTCTTAGACTATGGAGCATCTGTAACCTTTCCAAAAAATCTTCAGCCTTCATTCAAAATACATCAGCATGTCAGGAAGGTAAAATAATTAAAATAGGAAATGCTACAATGTGTTGATTTAATATTTCTAGAAATTTACCCTGGAACTCATACTCTTTTTTTGCCATTTATTACCTTTTTAAGCAATATGATAAGGTTTTTGAGGCCTATTATTTTACTCCTATAAAATAAAAATATTAGAAAGGTTTAGTGTTTGTTCTGTGTAGTTGTTACCTGTGGGAGATTGGGAAGACAAGATACCACTGCTATACACACTTTTATCTTTGATCCTAGCCAGTTTTGAAGTGTGCTTGCCAGAGGTGAAAACGAACTTGTTTTTACAGCAAAAACCATTCTAATGCAGGGGATGCAATCTGTTCATAATTTACCATGTACCTTGCTATGTCTTCATTTCAAATACTCATGGAATGACTAATGAAGTGGTGGTTATTTTGTGACTCCATCTCTTTCTCCCTGACATTAAATATTGAAGCTACAAGCCCTTTGTGAGAATAATGAGATGAGGAGCTTAGGAGAGTAGTTTCTTCGACAAACAAAACCCTGCACTAAATGCAAATTAATTGGAATTCTGTTGATTACATTTATAGATTAGAAGAAAATTGTAGTAAAGGTATTTTGTGAATGCTGTGCTTCATGAGCATCCTACAACAATTTAAAAAATTGTTCTGAAATTGCTGGGAATAGTTGCCAATGTGTTGCTGATCTTAGCTCTTATTCAAAGTGAAAGATGCTGTGAGCAAGTAAGAAGAAAGCCAAAGCGATGGCTATTGTATAGTTTCTTTAAAAATGTTAAAGGGGTGGTGAATAGATACATTTTATTTTCCACTGCTAAAAATGCAGTTCTCACTTTCATGTTATGAGTGTTAGGCATCTGTAATTTCTGTTATTTTTCCTTAAGTGGAGAATGAAGTCAGGATATCTTTTGCTGGTATTTCTGGTGTAATTTTATTGTAAATGTTCGAAATTAGGTCTTTGGGTTTATTTCAGCCAAGCTATACTGACTTACTTGAAGTTTGTCTTTTATTTTCCTTGCCCAGGGTTGGCTCTAGGGGTGAAGCTACATGAAAATCTTTTAAACACAAAGCAGAATTGTCTATATTGTGAGGTGTGTTGCTTGCTGAGAAGCAGAGAGTGTTTGTGCAGTCAGTGCATTATTACCCCGGGATGTGTTGGGATTCACTCACTGCGCATCAGGCAGGGGCCACTGCCCTTGTCATTTTGGCCAGCCAGCTGTAAAAATGCTTTCAACCCACTCACTGCTTGGTTTTAAGGAAGTGGGCAAGGAAATAACTCCAGAGAGGGCAAGGAGCTATTTCAGTTTAGTGTGGTGCTTCAAAATGCAGATGCATTTAATGTATGACCTGATCACCAGTTGCAGAATACCTACATTAATTCAAATGTCTACTACAAATCATGAACCAACCCACAATTAAGTGAGGTTATCAGATCTTCAGGGTTGTGTTACGTTGTTTCTTGGGTCCTCTTGCTTCTTGTCTCCAGGTTAGTTCCATCTCTTTTTTAATCTCCTCTCCTTTGATTCCATGCACCTCTTAAGCCCCTGCATTAAACTAATTGTTGTCCTGTCCAGTCAGTGTTTACCACAGCCTGCTGACTCAACTCATATTTTTCTCCATTTATTGTAGTCTTCTGACTGCCTGGATCTAGTTCATGTTATCACTGAATTTGGTGAGATGAAAGAACATATCCTTTGTTATAAGGTCTGCTCTGCTTATTCTTCTTGCTTAGCAAGCATATGACCAGGTTATTCTGGGAGCTGCAATGTGACTAAATAACAATATCTCCTATTGCAGTGCAGGATGACAAAACTCGTGACATTCTGCTAACACTGTGAGAAATCCTTAACACCAATATTGGTGTTTTGGTAGAGGTTTTTTTAGTTGTATATGCAACATTTGTTAAAAAGGCAACGCATCAGATTAGTGTGCGTTGAAAGCTGCATTTTGCTTTTGGAGTGGATAGTTCAAATTGTGTAGTAGGTCACACCTCCAAGGTGCAGTAAAGCACATTAGATCAAATTACATATATTTTGCTATAATTTCAAATCAGAATTATAGCATACTTTCTAATGTATTTTATATTTTATGATCCCATGGTATATGTATATATATGATTTAGATACTTAAAGATCAAGCAGAATTCCCAGAAATAGAGGGCTTCAGTGGCAACTGCTGTTCACGTCTTTGGACATGGTACTGGATAGGGTCCTTCTAGAAAACAATGCTAATTAAGATCCTCCAGTTAAAAAATATGCTAATTTTTCCAGTAATGTTCACAAAATAGATACTCTACATGGAGACTGTGTTACAGTATAAAGTAAATATTAATTAAAATAATTTGCTTGTGGAAGGGGTGAATGGAGGGAAGGATTTAGGATGTGTGTGTGAGAAATCCCCAAAAAGAAAATTTCAAACGGAGCTGGGAATGTGGTAGGGAGAAAAGTGAAGGACCTTGGAACTTTTCTGTGGGAGGAAAGAAAAAAATTCCAACCCAAAAGAATAAGACATTGCAGCTAATTGAAATGTGATACCCTGTGGCAGTCAGTTATTCAATAATTAAGCAGAAGCTTGGATGGACAGAGCCTTGTTTCTGCCCTCGTGATGCCCAGAAGGGTTATGCTGTGTGTGAGCTCAGCAAGTCCAGGCCATTTGTGTTGGTGTGTTCCATTCACAGCCCAGCCTGCAGTGTGGCATCTGCCATCTCTGCAGTCATTTCAGCCTTGTTGCCATATGCTGATTGTTCTTTACTGTTCAAGCTTGCTTGTAGATGTAATAGTCTAGTCAGTGGCTAGAATAGATTCAAGTAAAGTTGAGAACTTCTGACTGAAATGGGGACATTTAGAAGGTGAAGAGTATTTTTCTCCTCCTGTTAGTGTTTTTCCTTGCCTTGCCAAAAATTCTCCTTAATGTTTTCTAGGTAGATGAGCAGGGCTGCTTAATTCAGACAGAGCACCGCTTTTTTAAAGACAGGTACATTAACAGTAGTTTCACTGTTTGCTTGTTTCCTCTGGAAAACTTCCAGCTTTCTCTCTCCTGCTTAAGCAATTGTAGGAAACCCCTTTGCTGATCCAGGTTCTTCTTTTCAGGGTTAGGATTAAAAGCACGAGAGGCGAAGTTTGTGTTTGAACTTTGCTGTTTATTGTTATCTAAGGCAAAAATGTTAACAAGGCAAAAATGCAGCTCACAGAGGGAAGCTTCAAAGTCCTTTAAACTTAAACTACCCAATTGAGATGCCAACAAATTTATTTTAAATTTAAACACAACAACCAGTCCCCCATGTCCCACACTGTGGAACTTCTAAACCAATCATGCAAAATCACCCAAACTTGTGAAGAAGAAGGAGAAGAAAAAGAAGAAGACTACACCCTAAACCCTCCATCTTGTTACATATATTATTTTAACCAGCCACCTTAAATTCTAAATTTCTCACCCTGTGATATAACACACTTCTACTCAACTACACATGCACAGACTCAATACTATCACTCAGTTTAGGAAGCCTTTCACGGGGTCTCAGGTCAAGTGCAGTATATTTTTGTGGGTCATTCCCTGTTAGCACAGAAAGTCTGAACTCCTCTGTGTCCCGGGTTCCAACAAGCATTGCTGCAGGAGATCCCCTGGAAACAGAGCACTGCAAACTGCAGGCTGTGTGACAGGAGGGACTCCCAAAGTCACGTGCAAGTTCCCCCCTCAGGAGTCGCGGACTTTCAGCCGGCTGGGAAGGGACTGACGAGCTGCAAGGCTCCGAGAGCTGTGCTGGCAGCAGGCACAGCTCTCATCACAGCCCTCTGGGGGGAGGTGGGCTCTGCTTACACACATCAGGCCACATGAGGTGACTGGTGTGCCATGAAGGCTGTTTTAACTTGGGGCTGGCTTGCAAGTAGGGGTGACTGGAATGTCTGTAAAACAGAAAGGTATTGATTGCTGTTGCTTTCAGTAAAAAGGGATGGCATGGAAATTGTTTTGCATTTTATATGGTTGTAGTAATAAAAATACATCAAAGTAACAAAAGTGAAGAGGTCTGAGATTTTCAAGTAAAGTATCTCTAAAAATGAGTATTGTCTAGTACTTCAGAAAAACTTAGCTCTGAGTGGAGACATGCGAATTTTTTTTTCATAAATGATAGATTTATAGGTGGTTCTTTGGTCTTTTCTAAACTTATTTTAAAAGTCAAATGTGTCTTGTCTTCCTTGATACTAATCCTATGCGACTACAGAAAAATGAATTGATTTTCTTTATCGATGTGGCTATTTCTGCCCAGGCTGTAGAGGCAGGACATGTTTTTTTATTGATTTGGCCCTGAACTTCCCCGACTCCTGATGAGCACAAATGAAAGAACCACTCTGGAGGTAATACGGAATCAGCAAGGGAACAAGTACCACTGCCTTGGCCAGACTCTGGTTTCTTCACTGTATGAATTATACATTGGGTCACCATCACAGTAATTAGAACAGGATCCGGATATTAATGTATGACCTATAGTAAGAGGGTTGTTCCTTGGAGTGCTTGATCTCTGTATAATGATACAAGAAGAGATTTGTAGTATAAATTGCAGAGGAGGGTTGACAGGGCTGAATCCTTTAACAGTCCTGGAACTGCCTATGGGCCCAGAGGATGTCGTGCCTGTTTCTGTCAGAAGAACAAATGAAAAGGCACTCAGGAGAAAGATGCATGAGGAACTATCAGCTGATGTTTAAAGCTGGGCTAGGGCAGATCTGTGCAGTATTCTCCAGCACACTGATGGAAAGCAGCTAGGGCACTCGGGGGGTTTCAGTTCTGGATATTTCACTTGTAAGCTTATTGGGAAACTTGACGGTTGTGGTACTGAGGGGTGGTTTGAAATTTATCTTCCAGGAGTTGTGGAGATACTAACAAAGATACAGGCCATTTACAGGACAGTTTGCAGGACCAGGCATTTTTCTATAAATATACTGTATTGTTTGAGGGTGGATTCTCTTCTCTGTCACTATGGTCAAATGGTTTCAGTGCTATTCTTCCTGATACCTCACACGGTGCTAGTGTAATAGGGGATGTTACTGCTTCACAGATAAATAACTTCTGCTTTTTGTTTCATTTGTTCTTGAGACACACAGGCACACATTTAATATAGAAGATTGACTTTCTTTTGAAGTGTTGATGACAGAACAAAGTAAGGGTATGTTTTAAAGAAAAAATAAAATCTTAAGTAAGATGCTGCATCATTCTCCAAAATTAGGTCCTTCCACTAGTGTGCTTTTCTCCCTTTTTATACTGGTAGATAAGATGAACTTATTATTTCAATTTTGTCATAAAATGGATTTACTCTCTGGTTTTAAGCACAGCTAAATCACATTGTCAGCACACTGCTTTGTGTTATCATTCTTAAAAAAAAAACTTGATCCTTTCGCTGTATCCAGCCAAAGGCAGAGATAAGGCAGAGCCATTTCTTGTATGTATGTAATTTTAAAATCAGCAGAGAATATTTCTTTCACAGGAATCAATAAAGTATGAATATAAAATTGTCAGATGATAGTGACTGTGTGATGCAGAGATTAGTGACTTGTCCTTTTATTATCAGAGACTGTGCTCAAGCTTAGATACAACAAATCAGAAATAATAAAATGCTGCATGGGCTTTAGAAGTATCGAACAACAAGAGCTAATGTGTATAATACCCCAGTCCAGCTGGGAAATATTGAGTACCACTCTAATCTCTTACTGTCTGCTCAGATCAGCTGTGGATTCTCAGTCAGGTGCTTGGCTGTTGATCATTCTTTACTGTCAGGAAAAACTTTGTCCACAACAAAGAAAACCCCCTAATTGTAGTGAATTCATATTTGTATGTGCTCATGAGGTAGCAGCCCTTCCTTTAGGTGCAATTCCAGGCAGGCTGTCAGCAGAGCATCAATGAGGAAGCCAGCAGGGCTGAGCAGTCTCCTGCTGGGAATGGCAGTGTGGCTAATTCCGGTTCATTAGGGAGGGAGCCCAAGCAACACCTTTCTCCTGGATCTCTGGCAGTGGTGGTTCCTATGGAAACCTCCCTAGGAGTGACCTCCCTTATTGGTTAAGTAAATAAGCTGAAAATTCTTGTTTGTTTTTCTAACAGTATCTAATTTTCTTGGGCATAGGCAAACCGTGAATGGATTTAAGAGGCTGTTGATCCAGCTTTTAGAAAAAAAAATCCATAGATTCAGTATGTTACTGCATTTCAATGGGCCTGTTTGCTTGCCTAGGAAGCACAGGGACAAGGGCAGGGCATGGCCTTAATATTCCCACCCAGCTCAGAGCTCCAGTTTTAATTACACCTCTGAAAAATCTATGAATTACCTTGTGAAACATCAGTTAATACTTCAAATAATTAGCTTTGATAGATTGAGTGAGTTGGGCGCTCCTAAGTAATTGCTTTGTTTCACCTGAGAGATTTTTGCATTTCAGCGGTGGGTTAGCAATTCCCATGAACGCTTTCTAAATCGGCAGGTAGTGCTTTGGGAATGAATGCAATCAGGAGCAGCTCGGGAGGAGCACCGGCATTGCAAGGGCTGCCCTCATGAACTGGGGGAAGGAGAAGGGCTGTGTTAACACGGGGAAGGGTCCATGAGCAGTGGCAGTGTTTAAACAAGTAGGTGTTTAAGTAAATTGTGCTGTATCAGTAGAAGTAGAACATAAAGTGTTGGGGAAGATGAATCAGGAAAGCCTTATAAATATGATTGTCTGACAAAAGATTTTGAGAAGATGGAAACTGTAAGCGAAATTGAAATGAAGGCAACCTTTGACATACCAAACCTCAGTTACTGAACAACCAAAAGACAATGGTATGTCTGGCATGAATGTAACCCCCCTCTTGTCTAAACAAGACCCTCTGCTTACTGATAAGCATGGTAATGTAAGGATTCTTATAGGCTGTATGTAAATGCAATAGGATTTGTATTCTGTACTAGATTGGTTAGTAGGAATTAGAATATTCAACATAGAAAAGGATTTATGTGATTGTAACAGAAACTTCGCTCTCTTGTTCTTGCTCTCTTTTGTTCTCTCTCTTTTGCTCTTTCTCTTGCTCTTGCTTTTACCTCTCTTGCTCTTACTCTTTCCTCTCCTCCCTGCTCTTCTCCTCCTTTGTTCGCCCCTCTTGCTGCTCTTATCTACTGTGCTCTGCCCTTATCTCTTTCTCTCTTGGGCCTGCTCTGAGCTGCAGCTGGCAGCTCCGAGCAGACCTCTCTGTACTCACACCCCATACAATAAATTCTAAGTTCTAGGACCTGGCTTTAAAGATCTCTGGTATCCATCCATTGAACCCACCCGCTCTCCGACAGCCGGAGCACCCCAACAGTCTCCTACATAAAGGATCTCTAGAGTTTGACAGACCCATTTGAGGCAGTTCCAGCTCAGTTCACAGAACATTACTGTCTCACCTGTCTTGTGTAGAGGTAGGCCTTGAAGAGATGAGCCAAAAATTACTTCAGCTCTAGAAGTGGATCACCAATTTAAAAAATTCATGAAGACAGTAATGGGACTGTCTGCTTATGGGAGGGAGGCATTTCCATGTGCCAGCCAAGGTTCATATTGCCAGGCCAGATTTGATGGCAAGCACCTACATTTATAATCAAGCTACAGAATCACACTGGTGACTGGTGGCTTCAAGAAAAATATCTGTTCACTCAAGATGCTGCATTTAATGCATAGGTTTGTCTGCTACCCTCTGTAATGTCTAACATAGGACAGTGCTTGTGAAATTGCATCTTTTCTAAAGCACTTTGAATTTTTAGTGCCTGCCACCTTCCAAGTCTTGACAAAACATGCCAAGTCAGGATAAACACAATTAATATCTGCTGGAGACTTTTTCAAGCAACGTGATAGCTCCTGGTTCATTATTCTGAAGATTTGCATACAAAAGAAATAAGCAGGCAGTAAAACTGCGATAGTGCTGACACCAGCATTGAAGATAAATGCTTAGTACAGCAAAGTGACAGAGAGCACATATTTGTGTTCCCAATGATCTGAGCTGAAAGACATTTTTAAGTGAAAAATTCATTCAGAGACCTGCATTTTGACTGCACTTCCAGTGTCATGTACTGTACAAGGTAGTACAGAAGATTAAATTTATGCTATAACAAACTAATTCTAAAACATGTCATTGCGCCAAGTATAATTTACCATATGAAAAGAAAAAGAGCAAAAACTTCTCCAAAAGAGGTGATGTGAAAGACTTACACAGCCTTCTTCCCCTTTATTTGAATAATTTCTCAGAGGTGTGCAAACCTGTGAAGAACTATTTTCATGTTCAAAAGCTCTGTCAGCTGGAATAATAGAATTATCAAGTAAATTGTGCTTTTCCTGAGATTTATGTTTCTGTCATGCCAAATTAATCTGCCTTTTTTCTGCACCTGAAATTTAAACATATGTTTTCTTGTTTTGTTGTTGTGGTTTTGTTTTCTTCTAATTATTTAACCAAAGAAAATTGCTTATAGTGATCTCTCAGCTCTGGAGGAAATAGCTCTTTTACCAGTTTCACAGTCTTACCTTAACTGCTTTTTATTTTCTAAAAATGATTTCATTATTCAGGTTAGCTAATACCTTTGACAGACTGAATTAAAAGTAGAATCTCATAAATTGTTTCACATGTTTCCATTACTTTGTGTAAACACTGAGATATCAGGCTCTTCCTCACAGGCATTTCCATGAATTAACATTCTGATGGACTCACCCTCCTAACCTGTCTCCCGAGTGGGAAACACTGAAGCACTAAGCAAAGGGAAGGATTGCACAGAAACTGGAGTTGTGTGTTTCTCCATCCAATCAAGACTCTTTATAATTCCCTATACTGAGGGAAAATGGGTTTTCAGTCCCTGTGACACCACTTTTACTCTCTGAGTTTACTTTTGTAATTGTTTGCACATCTGCTGCTGTGGCACCCGGTGAGTTCATGGTTCAGCCAGAGCTGATCACACCTGCCCTGCAGCTTCCTTCCCTCAGAGAGAAAAAAACCTTTAGAAGCATGGGAATGTTTTTGATGTTAAAAAAGGTATAAAAATATAATTTTTTTTATCCACAGATAAATATAAAAATTCTAGATTTCCTCTATGTGGGTAATCGATCTCGTGTCTTTATTTGCTGTTAAGATTTTGACAGACTTGTTTTTTCTTTAGGTGTTTGCATTTTGTATAAACTGTTCCAGCCAGCATAAACTCACATAACATTTTAAATCCTTCCTTTGTACTTAAAGATGATGGAATTCAAAAGTAGATGAAGAAAGTCATCATTGCTTTTCTGTAGGCTTTGCTTTTTTATGTGTGTTGACTGTCAAATTATCCAGGAATTGTTTAGACTAAAAACCTTAGGTATTTCAGGGGAAATTGTTTGTGTCCTCTTTATCTGTTGTAGTTTGTTGATTCTACCCATGAAGGCTTTTATTTAAAGAAACAAAAGAACTTGATAGCACCTGCTTCTGAGTAATTGCTCTCCATGCAGGCATGGTCCAACACTTGTGACTACTAGCTGGAGGTCAAAGTCTCCTGGTTTTAGTCTTATCACGTACAAAAATCATCATCTTGTAAAGTGTTTGGGAGTATCTCATACAACAGCATGAGTTGAGTAAAGCAGCTAATTAGTAGGAATGTGGTATCCAGTTTGAAGACAAACCACATTTTTTGAAAGAGTTTGTTTATGAAATGAGAGGGATGAAGGTTTCAGCATCTTGGTGCTTAATTTGTTGTGGAAAAAATGTGTTGGAAAAATAAGGGCAGAAGCTGCAGAGGAGATGATGGTCGTGTTGTGTCCTTACTTTTAATCACAAGTATTGATGCTTGAGAGGAAAACAGAGTTTGTAGCACTCCCTTCACTGGCAACATCCCTCCCTGTCCCTCCCTCCACATTCCGTGGTTTGGGGTATCACTGAAGAATGAATATAACATGTAACAGAGCCTGCAGTGGGCCTCCAAATGGCCCTATTTATTAAGTAGACAGAATTAAAAGTTGGAGTTAAACCAAAAGAACATAATACATTCTACCTAGTAGTTTGAATTTCACTGCTCATAAAAATCAGCCAGATTTGAATAATTCTGGTGAATACTTCATGTCCCATCTTTCTGGATTACTTGATAAGAACGGCCAAAAGATTGGAGCAAGGCTTTTATCTTACATGCCAAAAGAGTTTGTTTGTTTGTTTGTCTGACTGAAGCAAAGGATGGTGGTGATTGAGTTGTTGTGTAGATGTACTACAGAAGCTTCTTACCTGATCCTGGAGCTGCAGTCCGTTTGGGATTGTCAGCATGGAGAGACACACACTTTGTTGTCCCACTGCGTTTGAAGAGATGTCTGAGATGTGGCAGTGCTGCTTCAACACTTGCATTTTTAAACAGCAGGAAAAAGAAAACACGAGCAAAGCATTTGGAAATAGCAATATTGTGAATGGTGGCATGGGGCAGATGCAGTGTGACTGACAGATAGCTGTTCTGTCTCGTAAAAACAGATGTGTACAGCAAATGCTATCAGTATTCCATGAGGATCTGGGTACTTTGTAAAAAAAAAACAACTGCAGGAGATGACATGAAGCAATCAGCCTACTAAACCTCAAGCTGTAATACAGCAGAAATCAGCCAGCACCGTGCACTGGGGATAGTGCTCGTGGGGATGGGGGGTGTGGGCTGCTCTGTAAAGGTGAGGATTAGATGTTAATGAAAAAGTTTGAGTATTGCCTTTTCCAACATGCACCCTTTATCAAAGGGCTTGTTTTTGTGTTGAGTGTTTCCCTTCCCTCTGTCCAAACTTTCAGCAATTTCCAATTAGTTCTCTACCCTCATCAGTGTCTTTTTTTCTTGCTGTTCAGTTGCAGCTTTTTATTA
Organism: Polioptila caerulea; assembly: GCA_013397295.1. Taxonomy (NCBI): domain Eukaryota; kingdom Metazoa; phylum Chordata; class Aves; order Passeriformes; family Certhiidae; genus Polioptila; species Polioptila caerulea. The sequence continues at coordinate 79,159 of VYXF01007583.1, read as the reverse complement.
AAATTATTTTTTCTATTCCCCTGAAGCATTCGTTTTTTTAACATGTTAAACACAACTAGTTTCTCATCCTTAATCTTTTTATCTGGAATGGAAGTTCAAAACAACACTTTTCATTTCCTTTCCCACCTAACAGCTGATTTAGAAGTGAATTAATGCTTATCCCAGAATCCTAGAATTATTAAAGTTGGAAAAGTCCCCCAAGATCACCAAGTCCAACTTTTGACAGGGACAACTAGGACTCACCTTTCCTGTTACAAGATAGAGCTGGGCTCTTTCCTGGATTTCTAGTCTTACAAGCCAGCCTTTACAATCTCTTCCCTAGATTTTTAGCAGCTTTTGGAAATAAGTTTGGACAGATCTGGAGGAACCTATATATTTTCAAATGAAATATTGGCTGTTTGTATGGCAGCAAATACAGCAAATTTATTTAGAAAAATAGAAATCAGTGAAAGTATTTTATAGAAGTTGTGATGCTAGTCAAGGTAAACTGTGTACAGTTTTCAAGATGTTCAGTCTGTGCTTCAGTTTGGGCTTTAAAATCTCCTAAGTGAGCCTGGAGTCACAGAGGTATTATTTTATGCCAGTGAATGTGTCTGCTCTTCTTATTTTTGTCCCAAATGTTAACAGATACTTTTGTTTCATGAACTCAGTGGAAAAAACATATCTTCTGTTCCTGACAGGTTTAACACATTTGGTAATGACATTCATTCTAGATCTTAAAATTTAAAATAAGTAATTCACCTTCTTGTTGGTAAATCTGTGCTATTTCAGATAGTTTCAGAAAAATAATTAATTTCTTTACTAATTTGTTGAGATACCTACATTTATTGCAAATAATCACACTATTTCAATATAAAGTAATTTTAGGATTTTTAGGGAGGTTAAGGCATCTGCACATGTCTATGAAGCAAGAATTATTTCTACCAAAAAAAATTCGGAAGAAGAAATTTTGGATAGTGCATTTTTTGCCTATCTTGTAAAGTGGTTTTGGGAAGCAGTGCCACAGCTGTCCTCTCACAGGCTAATTTGAAAGAAATAGCTAGGGTCATGGATGTTTTTAATCTCTTAGGAGCATAAAATTTTTGAAGGTTTCCGACAGAACGAACCTCGTTATTATTTTGTGTTGTTCACCACACACAAATAAAACTTCTTTTGGTACCACTTACTCCCCTGGCAGGAGTCTGCCTCTTCATTTCAATTGTACTCCCTCCTTTTTGTGACCTACAACCACTCAAAGAGATAATATTATTCCCCCTTTCCTCAATTAAATCCTTCCTTTATTTTCAGAACCTAACGTATCTTGCTGTCTCCTGGGATCCTATTTACAAACAACTGCTAAATACAATAAAGCTAAAGGCAATTCAGGTTTTCCCTCACCACCATACTAACCTTCATTAAAAGCCTGAGATGTGAAAGATCCAAAAAGATGCTGCAGTTCTGGGTGTGTGTTTGTCCATTGTTCAGTCTCCCTGCTGGAATTGCCAAAGGGGCTGGGGCACCACAGCAGCTACTGGAACTGGAAAGTGAGAAAATGTAATCCTGTGACGTGTGTGAACCTATTCAGTTATTTTTAAAACAAGTTTAAATATAGACAATATATTGCCCAGGGTAGAGATGAAATATTTTTTCTCAGCTTTAGGACTTCAGAAGTTATTGTATCACTGTCTCAGAATTTGGGGGTGGGAGGAGGTCTGTGTTTTGAGTTGTTCCCCCCTCACTTCACTGGTTGGTATTATCTCCTGATTTTTGCTGAATGTTTGCATCTTCACACATTATGGGCCAAATAATCTAAAATATTTAACTAATATCTCTTACTGACTTTAGTGTTACCAACATACTTTATTGTATTACAGGGTTTATTTGGGAAAACATACATGTGTAACCATGCAGGTGCCTGAGTTTTTTCCCTGTAAGTCTGGATGGAATTCAGCTGACTAAAGAATTGTGCAGACAAAAACTGGCAATTTGGTTTTGTATATTTTTTAAATGCTGAGAAACAGCTAAATGACAAATCTAATTCTGGATTGCTACCTTGTTTTAACTTGAATATCCCTTTTCAAGTTAGTTTGGTAGGTAAAAAATAGAATTGATTTTGGGAATGATGTTATCTACAGGAACAAAACCAGACATGTCAATGTAGATGCTAAAAAATATTTTCAGTTTAGTGTAAGTAAATCAGCTACTTGAGATGCATTAGTTTTTCAGGTGCAAACTTAAATTCTTGTTTTGTTCATGGAGACTGCAAAATGACAGGTGCTTTAATTGCAGAAATATTACAAGGCAGGTAGAGGATTTTTGGGAACTGTGACAGAAGAATGGCAGGCAGTAGATGAAGTCTTTTCCAAGTGGTGGACATGGTGCAGTTATTGTTCCTGGGGACTGGAGATGCTTGTTTTCAAACAAGTGGTAGCATTTATCAAAGGCAGTTTCCTTGCCTAGATGTGAAATAAACCCTGTCCTGACAGTCAGTGTAGCATGGCAATCCAGTACAGCAATCCAGTTAGGAGGAGTGGTTCAGTTCAGTGCAAGGACAGCTGTGACAAGTGGCTTATATGCTAAATGCACTGCTCTGTGAGTGGCTTCAAACCAAACAGCTGGGTTATAGTGTTTAACTCTATTAGTTTCACAGATCCTATTTCCTTAAAGTGCTCGTGTGCTTGTTTGTCTGTCTCAATGCTGGCTACCAGCTCTTTACTGGATTAAACTATTTGACATGACTACGTTTGAAATTGGGGGCGATTTGGAAGGAATTTGTTTGGGCCTTTTGTAGCACACTTTTTATTCCAAGAAGAAGGGCTTGATATTTGATACATGTTCTGAACTGAATTTAATTCCCTGGAAATGGATTTCAGCTTGGTGCTGTGAGCTCTGTCTGGTTTGCTTTTATCTTCCAATTTCTAGGAGGGCAGTTAGATATTGCAGTCATAAGGGCCATAAATATGGTATGTTAAGAGAGGGAGAGTTGACACACAGAATGCATCTCCAGTACCATAGCTTGAGGCTCTGTGCAAAAATAAGCTCGATATTTTCCAGGAGATAGTCTTTGTATATACCAAAAACGTGGCTCTGCAGCCTTCACCACCGCTGATTTAGGCTTGTTAATGGCTAGGCTTTAATCTTAGCACCTAACAGGTGGACTTGGCAATAACTATTAATTTTATCAGTGGCTTTACTGAAAAAAAGAATGAGTTTCAGTGTTAGAAATTTTCTTGAAACTGGCTCGGCTCACCGGCTGTAGTTTTTTATGAGTTTTGGCCAAGTTGCACCGGGGAGGCTGGTCTGACACGAGCCACCCCACAGCTTGCTGAGGAGTGGGCAGGAAGGCACCGTGCAGCCTCTGCTGCAGGGCATCACAGCTCGTGTCTGCTGCCAGCAGGCACAGCTCAGCCTGCCAAGAGGCCACAACAGCACAGAAGCATAAAATGAGCCGTGGGAGTGTGGGTAATCTCATCCCTTTGCAGTCAGGCTTTTAAGCACGTGTTTATGGTTAATGGTTACGTCCAGATGAAAGCAGGAAGATGATCTGTGATTAAAGTTAAACACATGTTCGTATGCTTTCTTGAAGAGAAATGAAATTACCAAATGCTGTAGTGCTGTGGGTCACCTCACACCACTGTATTTTCCAGAATTAGCTATCAGATTCTCAAAAAAATGTTCAACGTTAATTTAAAAATGTTGTATATGTGTGAGGTTCGAATGTTGCTGTTGGACACACAATGACACACACAGACACTGTCTGGTGAGAAGGCATAAAACTCTTTATTACAACATCTGACTCTATATTTATAGTATTTTTACACAGAGTAGGGATTGGAGGGGAAGGTTGACATCTTTCCCATCCCATTGGTCAAGACAACTGCCCATCAGTTGTTTTTCACACCAAGAGAAAGTCTGTGAACAACTTTGTTTTAACATAAACATGCTTCTAATTATAACACCCGTGTGTGAGAAAGAACTACAAACTATGAAAAACATCAAGCTGTAAAGTGCACCAGAAAATTGGAGAAATCAGGGTGACAGTTCGAATATGTTATTCTTAATTCATTTACCTGTTTGTTTTGGTCTGGATTTTGATAAGAGTATCTGTACTCTGCCCGTAGAAATCTGAAGTGCTCATGAGGAAGAATTGGGCTTGTTGACATCCAGATCCTAGACTCAAAACCTGACCCTGTGACTAAAACATTACCACCAACTTGTTTTTCCCAGTAAGCATTTTTTGAAAATATGATTGGTGCTTCCTTTTGGTTGGAAAAAAGCATGCACTTTTTTTATGGGGAAGAGAGAAAAGAATTCAGGAAAGGAAGGGCTTAAAATCACTTTGAGCTTTGGGTCATAATCTTTTTTATGTTTAGAAAGCAAGTAATTAATTGATGTCTTGTATGAAATTTTCAACATATTTCATTAAATAATTCAGCACTTTTTCTTCACGTGTCAGGCGTATTACTAGCTTGTTAAGAATAATTTCTTTGCTTCTTTGAAGATTTAAGTGAAATATAGCCAAACTTATACCTGATCTTCAAAAATGTATCCACTTGCTTTATTGAAATGTATTGCCTCTTATGTAATATTTATTACATGAAGCATTTTTTATCCATGCATAGTGAGGAAAGAAATAGAATGGTGTGAGAGCTATAATTTTTGATTTGTTCTTGACATGCATCTAGTTTAATCTGTAAGACACAGGTTAGAAACTATGGAGATTAAAGAAAAACCTACACCCAAAATAGTAATTTCTGGAATTCACACGTGAATCGTCTTCAAAATCTGGATCTTAACACCAACCCCACAAGGGTATGATAATCTTGAGTTTTGCATTTTTATCTTTGTTTATGAACAGCTGAAGGTTCTGCTCGTAGTCCTAAAACAAAACTCTTGTTTGACACTAAATGCAAAGCAGATCCCCAAAGGGGTTTTTTGCAACAACAAGGGACTAGAGCTCCCGAAGTGAGCACTAAGAATTCCCACTGGCCAAGCACCAGTAGCAGAGTCTGTTGTACTTCACCAACTTGAAATCCCTCCCAGCCCTTCTCCAGGTCTGACTTTGCTTCAGAGGCCATCCTCTGTCTTCTGCCCAGCCAAGGGAGAAGGTGGAAGTCAGGGAAGCAAAAGCTGCAAATTTTGAAGGCATCTGATCATCTTTATACGACTAAAAAAATAAAAAATTGGGACAAAAAAATTTATCAGTACTTTTAATTCCTTACGCTGGAGTATGGGTAGGCAAAAATCCGTAATGGCTTTGCGGGCTCTTTCCCTGCAGGATACCAGCCTTGGTGTGCTGGAGAAAACAAGCTGCATCAAATAGGTTTGATGGAAAATGTGTTTTCATTGTGCATCAGTTTAGGATATTAATTCTTACTGAATCACATTCTGTTTTCTGGTTGCATTTACTAAATGCCACTTCAATGTTGTAACAGTATTACAGACTTTTATTCTAATGTTACAGACTTTTATTCTAGGTAAAACTGCTTACACATTATTTGAGATATTTATTTGGAGACAGATGATGGGAAAACCATATTAGATAAAACTGAATTGTGTTGTCAAGCTGTAGAGTCTAAGTGTTTATAAGCTGAGACAGTAGAAAGCAATTTAAAAGCAAAATTCGTACTTTTTACAGTGCTCAGTTTCCATAGTGTTGTCATTCTCAAAATGAAGTTTCATATTCCAACACTTAAAATTTTACTAAGATTGTCCCTCGAACTTACTTTCTAGGTTTCTTCTTTATTTTTGTGCAGATTTGGCCTTTCCCATGTCCTGTTTCTTTGTGGGGCAATGTAAATGTGGTATCCTCTTGGGGTCTTAACAGGTAGTGATGCCTTTTAGAGGCTGTCCTGAAACAGAGAATAGACAGAGCAAAAGGATAAAGTAGATATTTACTAAAAGGCCTCAATGGGTACATCTGAGCTGCACAAGAGTCCAGCTGGACCATGCCCAAGATGCCCCAAAATGGGCACAAAATGGACACCCAATCACGAGGTCTCACACTTTTATAAGTTCTGGTCCATTGGCGTATTAGAAACAATTGTCCAACCATAGCTTCAGGTTATGAAGCTCCATCCTCCTGGTTTTTTCTTCTCATTTCCCTGTTGTTTTTGCTCTTGGGCCTGAAAGTTGTCCTTTATATCAAGCTAGAGAAGGAATTGTTTTGTCTACCTGCTTTCTGAAGAGAGCTTAGTAGCACTTAATATGAAACCTAAAACTACCCATCAAAACAGCACAGAATCTAAGTAATATAAAAGCTAAAACTTAAGGCATCAATACAGCTTTTGGTTCAGTATTTCTTTAACTTGTTCAAAGAACAAGAGCCATTGGGCTCATTTGCCCCCCCTGTATCTTGGAAGCACACAACCCTTCAGCCAGAGGGGGAAATTAAGGCATGCTGGGATTTGGATTTGATAGCTCAGCTCCTCCAGGGCAGAGAGTGCAGAAGTTACTGGAAACAGGTATTTACCTAAAAGAAGGAACTGTCAGTAATGAGACAATTAGGAGTTCATCCAGCTCTTGGAACCAGCTGCATTCCTAACCCACAGTCACGGTTTATTTGCACTCCTGGCCCCTGAAGACCTGGATGCTGCTTTCTTGTTGCAGAAGCATCTGTGTTTCTAACCTGGGCACAGGCTGCTCCGTGTAATTTAATCATGCACTACTGTACAAAGCTGATCTCAGTCTGATCGAGTGGGAAATCAAATAATCCAGCAGATTACAGAACAAGGGATCTGTGATCTGGAGTTCTTGTCACCTTGGTCAGCCATAAGATTCATTCTGTGATGTCTCCTTGTAGAAAAGTGTCACTGAGACATCCTACTCAGCAGAAAAGGGGTCGGTATGAAATCACTCTGTGAATGCTCGGAATGGTTCTGAGCGAGCAGGCGGAGCCTGTGCTGCATCAGCATTTTTATCCTGCATGATTGTATTGATTTTGATCCAGCACCATCAAATTTAAAGCCAGATTTACTGTGCTGTCAAGCCACAAACTTCAAAATCTATCTTTAATTGAAGAGTAATGTGATATATGAAGACAAAAAGTCATTAATTAACATTGTCTTACATTTTGCCTATGAATGGAAAAATGCTGTAGTGGTAGGGGCTCCTAGGGCTTGGACTTCATTTATTTGCATTTATTTTAGCTCAGTCTGCCCCATACCCACTGCAGGAAAATTCTGCCAGGATTCCCTCCTGGATTTGTTTAAAACTGTAAAACCTGCTGCAAGAGCATGTAACCTGTAAAGCCAAACACCATTATTTAATTTAAGGAAGGATTTCCTTAAATTGAATTAAATTAAATTAAATCAAGTTAGAGAAGAGGAAGCTGGAGTTGAGAAAGAGCAAGGGCTGGAAGATAACCTTGAGAAGCAGATTTTGATATCCGGAAGAGAGCATGACAGAAATAAAGAGAAGTGATGAAGAAAAGCTCAGTTGTATAGGCCCAGCTTGTCTTTCTTTTTTTCTGTCCGCCCGTTTAATGATCAACATAAATAAAAAATGGTATTTCTGCAGAAATAAAAAAAAAAGGCTCCTGTTGTGTCCTGTGTGTTCCCATTCCTTCTTATATTTTGTATTTTACTATAAATCTTCTAACGCTATAATTGGTAGGAATCTAATTACATTGCATGAAGCTGTGTCTTTTTGAAGGAGTAATTTGCATTTAAACTCTTTTGGAGTGTATGTGTTTTGTCTTAGATGTCCGTGATTAGTAATTGCAGCTCTTGTTATCAAATGTTACATTTAAAGCAAAGCAGTTTCATATTTCTCTGCTTACATTTTCTTAGCAAGTCTTCTATGTAGTAAAACATTCTACAGCTTGTCTCATTAAGGTACCCTGAAGTATTTTTATAAATATTTTCCTGTTTCAGAAAGTTGAACAAAATCAGTTCAGATGTACGTGTCCATTACAGGCACAGATGAATGCGGACCCGTTCGACTCGGACAGGAGAAAAATCTCATTTAAAGCGTTGTTGTGGGTGTGCAGATGCTCTCCCTCCCTGTGCTGTTAGAAGGGTGTGTTCAATAGCTGTGTAACTTCATGTACACAGCTGCCTACAGTGCATTCCACATGGAGATTGCAAGAGTGCAGTGCTTGTTCCTCTAACTGGGGAACAGAGTGGTCTCTGGGAGCAGAAGGGGTTTGAAAACTTTGCCTTGCTTGTAACAGCTGCTGAGTTTGTTTGCTTAGTACATCCTGAACTTCACTGCATCTCTGCTTTAGCTCCTCCTTCTAAACTGCTGTTTCGTTACAAAAATACTTACCTGCATAAGCCTTTATTCCCAAATTATAGTTCTGTTTCTACAGATTATATTTCTGTTTCTGTTACATCTCAGTGTTTCCAGATGGCACGTATAGTTAGTATACAAAGCAAATGTACTTTGCATCTATTGTTTTGTTAAATAGTCCATGTTTTTATAAAGAAACACATAACTTGTTTAATATTCTCACCTTCTGACATGAATGGGTTTTCTGTCATGTGTTCTGAAAAAGTGTAAATGTAACATGAGTCATTTCAGCACTCACCTGACATTTCCCTACTTTTTATCAGGTGGTCATGTAAACACCAAATGCTGAAGGTGTTTGCTGATCCTGTCAGAGATGACAAAAAAATCCTGCCTGAACTTTTGCAAAACAGCAATTTCACAATGTGATGCCTTGAAGAAAACCCCTACCCATTTAATATATTGCTGCATTTTCAGCTGGACTTTGTGCCTCCAGATTATTTTAGATTTTTAATTGCCCTGAAAGCATTAATTTACTGAGCCAACATGGGAAGTACAGACCAAAGAGCTATTTAGTTTACAAATGGTAACATCCAGTTTAAATGTAGGAGGGCTAAATGGATTTAAAATACATAAAGAATAATTGCCCTATAGATTTTGTAACCAGTCATGTTATTAATGTCGAGTTGTACTGCTTGAAACATTAACTGTTATGTACATGATAAACATGAGTCAGCCATATAACTTGGAATGAAATCAGCCCAGCTGAAAACTGTTGTGCCAGAATTAATCAACTTTAGAACACTTCTGATTAATAAATTCATCCACTTGTATGAATATAGAAATCTAGAAATATGAAAATTTATTTGGAACTTCTATTAATTTTTGAAGATTGAATAATGGCTATAGCCAAGATTTTTATGTGCGTTTCTAAAGTTCAATTTTCTAGAACTCTGGTAGAACTCAATTTAACATGAGTACCTAAAGAATCCCAGCTGATTATAACAGTTGCATTATATGTTAATATCTTTGCTCACTGATTTCTTTATTTCCTTCTCCCTCCTCTGTTGAGCACTTTTAGGGTATGACATAATTGCTCATTTTGATCCATGTAACATTTTTGATGGGCAAGCACACAAGTAGTCATTAATTGTTGGATCTTACTTATCACTGAGGTAAAGAGCAGTAGAATAAAATTTAAATTCTTTACTTCAGCGAACTCATTGGCAGAACTTCACATTAGAAGTGTGCAAGCTTACAGAGCCTAGCAGACTGTTTACAAGGGTAGTATCCTAAAGTCTTTATTTTTTATGCTTTTTTTTCCTCTGTTCTATGAAGAGTGATATGATTTGGTGATTTGAAGCAGAAAGGAAGCAAATTCTCATGCAGAGAATTCCAAGGATGTCCCTTACTGGAACTTTAAAAAGGAGCTCATCCTGTTTTTGAGGGGATTGAAGGGTCCAAGAGCATTAAAGTCCCCAGATATTGTACCCTGTAAAGGACATGATGTACAGTGAGATAAAAGAAAAAAAAAATCTAAACATACTTGAAGATAGAATGGTTTCTGAAACCAGGCAAGTCAGAGCAGTAACATGAAGGCTCAGGAGTGGTTTTCCCTTTCATTTGAAAATTTCCCAAAATATTATTGTGCATTTGCACCTTTGGTATTCTGGAAACTTGGAAAACAATCAGACAGGCTGTTATAACCATCAGTAATTTTTTACAGAATATCCTGTGTCTTAAGAGAAGGTAAAATCTATTTTCTTTAAATAAATATTTGTGTCTAAATTTAAGAGTCTCTCCAATATTGAGAAAAACAACATGATCTTTTGAATTTCATGTTGGTTCATCTGCAGTAAAAAATTTTTAATCCTGCTTGTTTCTGATGAGCAAGAATATCTTAACTTTGTAATTTAAATTTTTGGCTATAAATATAGAGGCAAGGAATGTATTAAATTTGTTAACCTATTAATTATAAACAGAAAATGAACTGCTGCCTATAGATACATATATTCCCTTTGAAATTTGTCTCCAGCTTCATGGATGTGGTGGACTCATGATTTAAAATGAAAGCTTATATTCAAATTGTTTGTTTAGATGCAAACATTTACGTATTTGTAAATTTGCTTACTAAACAATCTGCAGTTGGGTCTGAATGTGCTCTTTTTAGATCTTTATTTGCAGAATTTTTAATCTTTTTGGCATTTATTTGCTCTGAGTCCCAGGAAGTTGTGTATCACTCATTAGGAGTGCAGTCCATGGTAAGTGCTAGGAGGTGCTTTGTTCTCCCAGCACAGGGAGGATGTTTTTGGGTGAGGATAGCCTGCCCTCAAGACTCCCAGCATCCTCACAGGTAATTAATCCCTACGGGAAGCACGTGGGTTCTTGCTGCTGCTTCTTTCCTGTACTTTTTCTCTGAACAGGTCTTTTTTTCAGGCAGTTGTTTCTACATTCAAAATGTGCTGAAAGCATTATCAGTGAGACTTATCAAAGCTGTGCTCTACAGGTTCTTCTCTAGGATGTCTAGTGAAATAAAAGTTTTAATAATAATATCTGTTTTATTTTTTTTTGGGTGCAAGAAAGCTGAGCATGGAGTACCTCCTCCTCACTCACACAGCTCTTCCTGCCGGCTTGGGTGTGTAAGAACACACTAAGCCTCTAGGAAGGAAGGCTTTGCTGTGTTTCAGCTAGTGTCATTAATAAAATGTTTTTATGCAGATATATTCTATTTCCTTCCCGTTTACTCTCTTAACTGTAGGGTGTAACCTTGAAGGGTAAGACACCTGTTCCAAATTAAAATCCCTGTCTGTGCTCAAAGTGATTTCTTCTGTAACCTCATTAAGTACTAACCCTGCCACTCAGGTGCATTGGGGGTGTTTAAATATGTGAACATTTGTAGGGAGGATCCGACACAACTGTGGCCAGCCCAGCACAGCTGAAGGTACTAATGACTGGAATTAACTTTGTTCCCTGGCCTTGGGGGCAGCCTGGGGGTGGTGCCAGGAGATTGAGAACACCTGAGCACAAGGCAGGTGCGGGGCAGTTGCTGCCTTGCCTCTGAAGGAAAAGTGCCGTGGGGACTTCTGGCTTCTCTTCCACAAGAGTTAAAGGTGGGTGCTGGTGACTCTGAGTTCTGACCCGAGGGAAAGGCTCAGGGTAGGCAGTGTGGTCTGGGCACACCTTCACCCTCAGAGAGGTGAAGAACTTGGTGATTTAAAAGCACCTTCGAGATTACTGATGGTGTTGGAGCGGGCTCCACTGCAATTTGAGTAGGAAAGAGCAGTGTGTGGACCCTGTTGTAAGTGCTGCTTTGTGTAGTGGTATTGTGATTTATTCTCTAGTTATAGCTGTGCTCATGCAGTGAGCCACAGATGATGTTTTATGATGTTTGTTTGTCCTTCAGTCTTCTTTCCTTGTGGATCTTTTATGCTCAAATGAGGTCTGAATAAACCGGCAATAGATGTTGCTTCTTTGTATGGGACTTGGTGGATGTGAATATGGTCCTGAGCTGGGAGGGGTTACAGTGCAGGAGAGATGAGCAGGAGAAAGCAAACATTTGGTGTAAACCACATAATCCAGTGCCATTTGAGAGCTGTAGATTGTTCCAGAAGCAAACTGTATTCCCTGGCAGTATTAGTGGGGAGAAAACTCAGTGCGGGTACACGTGGTGCCTGAGCAGAGGAAGCTGCTACCTCTGGCTGTGCCACCAAGCTTCAGATGTAGCAAAGACGGATGGTTGTGTTCTGCCTTTGTACTCTCATCCCTTTGCTCTGGATTTATGTGCCAGAGGCAGAGAAGCTGCTAAAACCTCAGACACGACTGAGGAGTGACTGCTTCTGATAGCAGGCTGGGAAAATACTGGCTCTGGTATGTCTCACTGGATGGGTGTAGAGGGCTTGCTGTAATTTGTGTGATGTCACCTAAATGTGGCTCATGAGATCACCAAGACTGAATTATTCTTACAATGATGGATAAATATTGATATCTGTAAAATACAGAAACTTGTGGGTGTTGGTATTTATGAGTAAACTGCTAGGAAAATATTTTAATCTCTTTATTGTGTTGAGTTGTTCATAAATGTTTAAATATTACCATAGTACCCCTTTTCAAAGTATCTAAAATAGTGAAGAAATTTTTTGTGCAGCGCATGAATCCCTGTGTGGTGTTTGTGAAAACTCTGCAGCTGCTTTAACTGTCATGAACCAGAGTCTTCCATCTCTGGGACTCTTCCTGTGGCTTCTGCCCAGACAGTGTGCTGCAGTTTAAGTGTGATCAGTGATTGTAAAGGTGTGTGATCAGCATTTTTACCACCTTTTGTGGCTGTGGATAAAGCTGTTCCCTTCCTGCTTCAGCACAACTCTGTAACGTGTTTGTAATGTAGCTTCACCTCATTCACAATAAGAGAAAACTCTTGGATGTGGATCAGGGAGACAATTTTGGGCATGGACTCCTGGAAGTTGGGGAAAAGTAAATGGAAATGTATGGATCAAGCTTGCAAACTAAGGGCTAGCTTTTAAGCTAATGTGTGCCACTCAGCTAAAGTACTTGGAATGGAGTAATCCTGGGAAAAAGATATATTTTATTTTTGAGCTGCAGCTTTTTCTGAATTTAAAGAATGTCCATTTCTACACAAAATGCTGTGTAACAGGGATAAAATCGTATCTTCAGTAGAAATGAATGCTAGAGAAAAGCTATCCTTTGTTCAAACAAAGGTTCTAATGTTTTTTGGGTTTAGAGAGAAGACAGAATATTTTTTACATTTTTCCAGTAAGAAATTTGTGCCCTTCTGTTTTTCTTCTCAAGGTAGCTTCTTCAGATGTGAAAATTTTTCAGGTATGCATTAATCCTGAGCAGAATAAAGTGCCTTTGCTTGTAGAGAAAAATATGAGGCTCAGCAAGTTATTTGCTCATGTTCATTTTTCTTCATCATCAGAGTATGAATTTAAAATTTATTTTGCCTAACTGAGAATTAAAATCTGGAGAAACGTTTGTAACTACAAGTTTCACTCTATGTGATTCAAGGTTTTCTCTACTTTGAATAGACTACCATAAAAATATGTGTGCTTTGAGAGATGAAGCAGAAAAATTGATCAATAATTTTATAAATATTCTTTTTAAGGTATTTTTGAAAGCATGTTTGTGTTAAAGCTTCTAATGAAAAGCTACTGAAGTGTCTGATACAGTGCTTCACTGATGTTCTCCTTTTGTGAAAGTAGGTTTGACAAACTGAATTTCTCTATCCTTTTTTCCTTTCCTGCTCTATTCAGCCCTCTTTGTTCCTCTGTGATAGCTGGGAAGTCAGGGGAAATGAGTAATTGGGAAGGCTTTAGAGGATCAAACTGGCAAACTAAGAGCTGGTTTTGATGTAAGGTACAACCTTCAGCAAGGGTAGGTGAAGCTGAGTAATCCTGGGAAACACTTGGAGAAAAACATTTCCAAATTGCAATTCCTTCTGTGCTTCTAGTTTCGTTTGAGGTTGGCTAAATTAAAATACTGTTGGGAATAAATTATGGAGCCTCTCTTACCAGCAAAAGCCTTTGTAAGGTCTGCTTTTATTATCCACAGTGACAGAAACTGATTGGTGTTTGTCTCCTTTTCCTAGGATTCAGAGTTTACATAAGAAATTCTGTTGTATAATGATTTATCCATTTCTACTCTCCCTTATTTGAACTGGTGGTTTGAACACTGGATGTGTTTGGGGAGAATTTTGGGGGTCAAGAAAGGACAGAGAGCCTCAATAAAAAGCACAAGTTTTATCCAGAGTTTGGAGTTTTTCAAACAGTATAAGCTTATGAAACTCAAACGCGGATAAAACTTAATCTTCCTTGTGTTTATGAGTATTTAAAATTGGTTAACTCCACAGCATATATTTAGGTTATATGAAGATATAAAATCCCTCCTAGAGAGCAGAGATAACATCCTAATGAATGTCTAATATCCTGGATAGTGTTCAGCATATCACCATAATTATTAAACAGAAATGGATGCCTTACAAACCCATGGTGTGTGCCCCATGCTTCACCAGATCTCACAGGCCTGTCTTGTAAGTGCTAATTAAAACAATATTGCAATCAAGAGAAACATTGAAGAGAGGTGATTCAGTGCTAGCAAGTACCTGTTAGTGTTGCCTCTTGTTTATGATGGAGAGATTTGATCATGGTCCAAGGCAGTGTCTGTGCTATTGAGCACACCCTGGAGGAGCTGTGCAGGTCTTTGGGCACCACGAGGAGCTCACTTGATACTCACATGTGCTTTTCCTGAGAAAGCTGCACTTACCTTGGGTCAGAGATGTTTTCTGACCAAGCTGGTGCACGTGGATGGCACATCAGTACTGACACAGACTGAAATCTGAGGTGCTGCCTTGTAGGAAGTGAGTTGTGTTCTTTGGCACTCAGCCTGTGTTCAGATCAGTGTGTCCTTGAGATGGATTTCTCTGGTGAGCAGAGGACAAGTGAACTGCTTATGTGACAGCTTAGACACAAGTGATAAAGGTTATCCAACTTTCTTGCATTAATTAAAAGAAAAAACAAACCTGCACTGGTAAATGTCACTGAAATGAAGCATCACTTTTGTGGAGCCGTCAATGCNGGATTTCTCTGGTGAGCAGAGGACAAGTGAACTGCTTATGTGACAGCTTAGACACAAGTGATAAAGGTTATCCAACTTTCTTGCATTAATTAAAAGAAAAAACAAACCTGCACTGGTAAATGTCACTGAAACGAAGCATCACTTTTGTGGAGCTGTCAATGCCAAATAAATAAATCAGGTTCTTTGTTTAAAGTTAATTTTTCATCAAAATAGTTTGGAAGTTGGCCCATGCTGCTGAAGCCTATATACATAGACTCTCTGTACCCTCATCTAGAGTTCAGCTGCTTTTGCCATATGTCTTTCTGAGCTTCATAAATGTGCCTATGATTTCCTCATTAAAATCCTTCCTCCACTTATTTATAGGCATAAAAGTACCCCAAAGTTCTTATGAGAGTATGTAATATGTGTGTATATATAATATATGTGGATGTAAATGGCCTGGTATCAGGAAGTGAAGAAGATGGAGGAGCTTTTTATTCCTGATCCTAAATAAGGAAGACAGATACTGTGCTGGATGCAATAAATGGGTGGTCTCTACACTTTCACATTTTGTAAATACACAGTTAAGATTATGACAGAGTAAGAAACAGAACTTACAGAAATTAATATTCTCAGTCCAAAACATTTTTCTTAAATAAGAGTCTTGTGTTTTGCCAAGAAAAATGTGGGCTGGCTCTTCCATTAGTTACCAAGGTGCATACTTAGAAAAACCTATGGAAGCATGAGGAAGGTAGAAGAATTTTCCATGTTTTGCTCACCGCTAGTTGGGTGATTTTAAGTGACCACACGTAATAGTTTTAACAATAATAAATTTAAATGTTTGCCATAAACAGCATTTCTGAGCCACAAGTAATGATGCTAAAAACATGGTCACACTTCAGTCACAAAAACATCAAAATCAAAATGCAAGAAAACACATCTCAAATCAAGAAATAATCAAGCAGTGGCACCAAATGTGTGCTGTGGGATTTGATTTGATTTTAATACTGAGAGTTCTGCCTTTTTCTTCTGAAATGAAAGTCCTTGTGCAATGTTTCCAACAATGTCAGGTGTGCTGGTCAGTTATTTTTGCTACTGACAATTTTCTTCCCCAGGTATTATTCCCATTAATAAATCTGTCCCAAGAGAACAGGTCAGACACTGGCTCATGGAAGTGTACCAGTAATTTTCAGGGGATAAAGGCCAACTAAGACAAATAAGATTATTTTTTTAATTCAGTGTATTCAGAAATTATCTTACTAAATGTGCTAGGTCTTCTTGTAGTACCCACTGTCATTGATTTAATAAACTAAAGACCAATCTCTTTTCTAGTGGTGAGGAGGTAACATTTTTGCTTGTAGATTATTTTTTATCCTGTGAGCAGTAACGATTGTATTCTTAACATGGTGGAGTTTGTTTTTCTTCTGTAGGATTTAATGTATAGGTTTTCTTTACAGGGCTACATCTTACTTTTCTTACTGAAAAATTGTGCTATTAAGGAATATGGATGCCTGGATCCTTGATTTAGTTTCATAGCTCTTTCCTGATTTTGAATATCACAGCTATTTATTACCTTTAATATTTTCCCACAAATACTCATTTTTAAAGACCAGTTCTATATTTAAAGCACTTATATAAAAATTATAGCAGTGTTTTACATGTAAGCAGTACAAACAATTTTTTAGTAAATGCAAATCAACCCTGAAATGTTGGCTTCCTCAGCTGTGAAATGGGTTTGCATGCCAAGGTCTTGGTAGTGGGTGGGTTTTAGAGGTGCCATTCCCCTGCTTTGCTTAAGGGAGGAGGTGGAGGATCAGGAATGAAGTCAAGCCTGGGAAGAAGAGGGATGAGGCAGAAATGCTTTTAAGATCTGGTTTTAATTCTCATTATCCTACTCTGACCTGATTGGTTGCAAATTAAATCCACCCAGGCTTCCATTACTAGTTAACAAAAGCACAGCATTGCAGTTAATGGTTCTTGACAAACCTGACACTTGTCTTTTTCCAAAAGATTGTGTCATTCAATGTGCACAGAAAGGGAACACCTTAATCATTTTTAGCCAAATTTTTAATAGCTTTTTAGCTAACTGGAACTGAAAGGGGAAGAGCACAAGTTAATGAAGCGGGGTTGTGAATGAGTGTGGAAGGATAGTCTGGTATAAATTCTGACTGCCTCATACTATAGTGAGTGCACTGACATCAAACAAAAAAGGATTAAATATCTCTGGGCAATGTCTCATTTGTAGGAGACTTCAGGAGCCAAGGAAGCTGAGAGTGTTATTTACTGTGTGGAATAGAAGTGCTGGTATTTTTAGGCAAAATCCCAATAAAGTATTATTTTTCCACCTAAAACATATGGCTTATGTAGCAGGCTTCTGCCATAGCTGCTTCCATGCTATATTTGATGCCCATTTTCACACATCCTTTTGTGGGGCAGGAGTTCTGCTAAAGAAATGAACTACTGACAAGCAAAACTTTAATGAGACATACTTAAATTTTTAGGCTGCCATGCGGAGAAACTAGCCAGTATAAATTCTCTGTAGTTACTTGCTTTCTCTTTACTTACTGCTTCTGATACCATGTTCTCTGCTGTGGATGGTGGCACTTGCCCCTTTCCAGTATAATGGCTGAGTAGGTGTAGATTGTGTAGCAGTGGCAGATTCCAAGAGCATTTTCTGTAAAGCAGTGTAATAAAATATTTACAAGATTTGATGTAATGAGCTAGGCGATTATGTGTGAATTGTACTGTCTTCAGTTGGTCAGAAATAGGCAGCCTGCATGCATTTGCAGAATCTCCTTCAGCACAGTTTCCAAACCATGTTTTATGGAGCAAGAATATTGTTACTTTCTCTGTGAGGGTTCATTCCATCACATCACAATGAAACAGAAATATTTACAGTTGAGCTTTGGAAAATGGGAGGTTAAGAATTCTATTAAGACATATAAAAGAGCTTATATAAGAATGTGTGCATTTTGAACGTGCCAGAGATGCAAGAACAAGCTTTTCATATCGGAAGGTTTGGGCAATTTTATGTTATTCAGGTATCTTTCACCTTTCTTTCAGTGCTTTTTGTGTGAAACTGCAGGAACCTCTCACCTTCCCTGCTTAGCTGACCATCTTCTGGAAAGCCTGTTATTTAAAGCTTTTTTTTTTTTTTCCTTTCAGCTTCAGTGCTTGTGTTGTGTGTGCAAGTACCAGCAAGTGCAGTGTTTTTTGTCCAATGAACTGGCCAGTTTTCTAAGGTTGGGATGAGGATTTTCTGTTCAGGATTTCAGATGGGATAAACCTGATTTTATTCTAGCAAATTACTCCATTTATTAGGCAAAGGGGTGCAAATCTGGACCAACAGATGATAATCTGCTTCCTATTTTGTAGGGGAAAAGGAGAGAGAATTTGGTTCCACCCTATGTATCTTGAGAGAGTGGTCTAACAGTGCAAAAGCAGTAGCCCAGTCCTGCTACAAATTTGGTTTTGGCTATGCAATAATGCTACATCCGTTCATTTTGAAGTATATTTGTAACTAAGGAAAGGAAGGATCATAAACGTTAGAACTGAGTCTGATGTTTCTGGTATGAAGTTCTAGTGTAAAATTGTCCAAATACTTTCATGTCCAAACTGTTCAGTTCCGAAAGAAAATGGATTCATCTTTCATCAGTCTTTGTCCGTATTGCTTTTAGTCTAGCAGTGTAATCTTCTCAAGGCAGACAGCAAAATGCTTTGATCTTCCTGTCAGCCACTTGGCATTGCTTTCTGAAGTTACAATCAGCTGCCTTATTTGAAGAAATTGTTGGAGCCACTGAATTCTTCTTGTGCAGAGGAGTTTTACCTGAATAACTAGTCTGCATTCTCTTTCTGACTGTTTTGGATTGTGTAGAAGGGATGCTTATGCAAGTATGTTTATTAAGAGTATCCTGTCCTGCGTTATTTATAAATGAAAAAAGGGAAATGTCTGTCTACAACTCCTATCAATCCAGTAACCTGAGATACGCTGTCATATTTTTCACTGTTCTAGAATGACAGATTAGTGTGGAATGAGTATTAATCTTAACTGGACATCTTAACTGGAGTTTGATCCCTTTGACAGCTGGTCATATCTCTGCACATTGATGTCGTTCTCACTTAATGGAAACGAGGCTGGGAAGCAGTAGTCTGTAGGAATATGTATTAGGGAAGCACTGGCCTTAATTTATACTCTTCAAATGCTTATTTGTAGTGCAGTCTGATTAGCTCAAAACTTGGCTGTCTTTGATTTGCAGTGTATGCTTTTACAATTAAAAAGTGGGGAGTGGGGGCTGATGACAGGCTGCTGTTGAATAATCATTTACCTGAAAAAAAGAAGGTAAATTTGTCTGTGAAACCATAGAAATTGGGTCTGCTGACATATCCTACTAGCCAATTTGAAATCCCCAGTATGCTTGAAAGAGTTGGTGAACGCTCCAAAAATAATGAGAAGTGTTTATAGAAATATACTCCAGCTTTGATCCATGCTCTGGAAGAACTGTGCACACCTTCAAGAAAATGTATTAATTTCTTTTGAAGTCTCATTGATTTTTAAATGAGAACCTGGAAAGTGGTGGAGAAGCAAAACTTATTCTTCATAAAAGCGAGGAACAACTAAATAGCGTTACTAACTTCAGACAATGAGGAGGTACAGGCTGAAGGGAATTTGCCTTTTAGTGACTGTGTTTTTTTGTCTTACACAGTCTTATGTCAGTAACATATGCAAAGCATTAGCAGTGATAAGCAGATTTTTAAACCCCAAAGAGGGGCAAAATTATAAGTGTAATGACAAGATTTGCAGAATAGTCAAGCAATTTATGGACCCTGCTGATTTCTAAGGCCTTTTGTAGTAAAGCAGAAAATAGGCAATAGCCTTTAGGCATCATTAACTTTGACTTGTTTTCATATATACTACAAACAGATAAAACGATTTTTTTTTTTCATTTTATAGTAGGAGCCATGGCACATCTATTTCTCCCTAAACTCAATAGAAATGTGAAAATAATTAAAATAACTATTAAAAAAAGTTATATTGTTCTGTAATGGAGAATGTGCTATGTGCTGTGAATTGCTGAGTCTAATGGAAGCCCTTCAATATTTTGTTTTAAAATCATTACAGAGCTTCTATGTATAAACAGTGTTTAAAAATCCATCAAATTCTGGTTTGTCACTCTATAAGTTAATACTTGAGTTGCTGGTACAAAGTGTCCATGAAAAACAAGGTCATTTATCATGTTGGCATAGGTTGGATATTCCTACTTAAATGCTGTCCTAAGTGACACCTGCTTTTGGCCATTGGCAAAAGGTATTGTGTTTTTCTGCCACGTGGTGTGGTTGCAGGAGGCAACAAGCAGTGTAGTCAGTCACTGGATTACAGACTGTTCACCAAGCAAATTCATTCATCATCTTGTCTCTAGTCCATTGAGTGAAACTTACCTGACATTTTACTCCTTTTGATTGTTCTTTTTCCTACATAATAAAGTATAACCTTTCATTCAAGTAGTGTCATAAAGAAATCAAGAAGGCACAGCAGTACCTGAGGGCTGATGCACGTTGCATGAATCGAGCTGCAGAAGTGCTGATACAGAGTTTGCAGTGACTAATATTGATAACCACTGTTCGTATTTTTTAGTAGTTGTGTCACTGAAAGCATTAATTGAATTACAGCCCAAGAATTTGGATGGCATTTGACTGCTTGTTTGTCAGTCTGCTCGTTGCAGGGTCTGTTTTGCTAGACACGTTGTCTGAAGCTTTTGCAAATCTTTGTGTGTAGCTGCACTGTGGGCCTGCCTCGTGTTTCATGTGTTCTAAATATTTCCTTCTGGCCCAGTACAGAGGAGCAGCAAATCTAGCAGCCCTCCCAGATGTGCAAAGCAGTGAGACATTCACTCCATTCAGCTCCAAACGCACCATCCTGACTAGAGTGCGTTCAAGGCTTTTCCTTGGGCTGAATGTGTTTTTAAGAATGCACTGACATCACAGCTGAAAGTGGTGTTTTCATACAAGTAACAATGCTACTGATAGCTGTGACTTCAGACAAGCACAGACAAACATAACAGTTTCTCATTATGTTCTGAAATCATTTTTGTCAGTATCTATTTTTTTCCTTTTACTCTACTATAATGCTGTCCACCTTCTTTTACAGATTTATCTTCTATTTGTTAAATGCAACTGAGTTTTACCTTATTTAATATCTTGCAGTTCCCCAGTATGATCAACTTCCTGAGAATTTTTGATCTGCATTTATGAGAAAAGGTACATGAAATGAATTCTGTCATTTTTTCCTGTTAGACTAAGCTATCTTAGATCACATAAAGCTTGCTCTTGGGCAGACAGTGAAGCAAAGCTCCCTGAAATGATCTCCAGATAAAATTGAATGCTTTTCTGAGTTATTGTCTTTGAAGTCTGACTTAAAGAATAATATGTTACACTGTGGGGTTGTGGGGATTTGTTTGTTTGTTTTGTTTGGTGGGGGAATCTGTTTTATGCTGTTAAAATGCTGTGGCTAATGAGATCCTGAGGTCTGTCCTGCTGCTGACAGGTGTGAGTGTAAACATAACCTGGCTCAGGTTTCAAGTACAACTACTTGGCATAGCAGTTTCAGGCTCTCTGCTGGGGCAAATTCCCACTCAAGTCGTGGCTAAGAAACTTTGTGTCTGTAGCAAATTCCACACTATTGCAATTCACCTGCAGCTCCTGTGTTAGGAACTGGAGATGTGCAAAAGTGGCCTGGGCAAGATCTTGCCCCCCTTTCTGGGTTCTGCAGAGACTTAGATGGAGTTAATGCTTTTTTGGCTGCAATTTTTGTTTCACCTGACAAATCAGGTGACTTAGGACCACAGCATATAATCCTTGTGGAGTTTTAATCAAATAAGCAAAAATTTTGCCAATGTGAATGAATAATAAGAGAATTCTTGCAATGAATAAAAAATTTCTGTCTGGGACAAAGCCAAGAAAGCATATTTAAAAAATAATCCAGTCTGCAGGTTGTGGGGAAGGACAGGGTTATTTGTAGGCGTGGCAAATGGAATGTATCCAGACGCTTCAGCTGTAAGGATTTGGTGCCATGAGGATGTAAGTGCACCACTGTAAGGATTCTGTTTCCAAGGGGTTTTAGCTACTCTTTAAAAACCCATGCATTTATTAACATACTTTGCTACTACAAATAAGCAAACATTAGTTTAAGCGAGCAGAACCTGCCACACAAAATGAGTGTGAATACTTCCCTGCTGGAAAGATAATTCTCCAATTAGCCTCCAACCATTCAGTGATTGAAAATTTGTGGATGCAAACAATTTTCATATTATTTAAGTCACTTAAAAATAAAATAAAGGATTCCTGTGGAGCTGGTAGAACTCATTTATAGCTGGGGTTTTTCTGACTCCAGATCACATCTGGCAGGAGGAAAATGTGTTCATTCTCCTTATTATCTTAGAGTGTGTGCCAGGCTGATGAAAGAAACGTAGAGGTAATTCTTTCCAGTTGTGAAATGTGCATGTTTTATTGGAAGAATAGGGTGATAGAGAGAGGCAGTGCTCAGGGAAATAATGTTCACAATGGCCCATTACATTTTCAATTCCTCTTTTCTTCAAAGCCTCTACAGATGGTGGCAATGTCTGTCATTTGGGTCTCTCTTGCACAGTGACCATGCCTTTTGGATCTGCTCTTTTGTCTCCCTCTCATGGAGAAGCCACCTCTCATATCCCACAGCCTGCTCAAGCAGTAGGAGCTTCTTTACTTCTTTGACTTCAAAGCTTGGGATTGGTTTTTGCAAAATCTGCTCTGGCCTGACTCTTGAGTTAGTGTTCAGTGACTTACAGAACAATAAAACTTCCTTCCTGCCACTTAGTGTCTGACTTAGAACACAAAGTGTTGAGGTTCTTGGCAGCCTAGGTTTTAAGTGGCTCTTCAATCCAGTGCAGCTTGAATTTCAATTATTTGTCAGCAACAAGGACTTGCCAGTGGGGTTATGTTGGCTACTGTGCTTTGGCTTTGTCCCACTTCAGACTAGAACCAGTTTGTGTGTCAGTCCTGGGCACAGGGTATCAGCCTGCCAAAATCCTGATTGCCTGAGGTAAGGAGAGCCCCAGGAGGATAGCTGGTGTAGGATGTTGAGTTCATGGTCTAGGATGTTGATGTTCTGGCGGTGGTTTACCCCGTGCTGGGTTAGATGGGTCACTGAATTGCATGGCTGAGGGAGAATGATAAAGCAAAGAGAGGGCTCAATTTCATTGTGTCCCCATCTGCTGAGGTCTGTGACACTGGGATGGACTTTGCAGCCAGAGCTTGTTGTTTGCCTGAAGAGGGGGGTGTGTGCAGAGAAAAATCACCTCAGCTACTGGAGTGGAGCCGCAGAATTCCCAACAGGATGTGTCTGAAAGTGAGAGATCCTGTTCAATGCTCATTGGCACCACCACTCAAAGTCCAGAGGGAAATGCCAGAGGGCAAAGCTTGAGCAGTGGCCATGGTCATCCCAGAAGATCTGTCCTTGGGCACAGGCACTTCTGGATTTCCTTGGTTTTTTTCCCAACATAACATCCTATTGGACCAAGGGGCTTTTTTAATACTCAGTGCAGTTTAAGCCTGGAATTATATACACCTTATTTAGGAAGAACACTCCAGCCAATCCCTGTGCTTTCCTCTTCAGTGTCCATGTCATCCCTGGCCTGTATATCAGATTGAAGAGTAGAGCTGTTTTCCTTGTATTTTTATGGTGGAGGATGTCTTACCCTACAGCTTTGCTGATAACTTCTCTGTGCTCAATTTGAGGGCTTGAAATGTAGGTACTCAATTTTCAAAATATTCCATGATCGTTGTCTCTCTCCTGTTATTATCAAGCAAAAGTGATTATGCCTATCCTAAAATTTGGCAAAGGCAGGTGTTGCTCATCACAAGAATTATGAGTGGTGTTATTGTAAGAAGTCTTCAAACCAAATACATCTTTTCTGATAAAAAATTTCCCCCTACATTATTGCTTGTAGATTCCTAATTGCTTTTATATAATAAAACATTAAAAGAAATTTGATGTAGTAAAACCAGATATAGCCTTATTAAATTAGAAGACTCCAACATTCATTATAATTATATTTAAAGTGTTTTTACGATCTTGAAACAACCGTGTATGTGATTGAGAGATGCATGTTTGCAATATTAGATAATGGCAATATTAGATCAAAGCTGTTTGTGTCTTTCAATTACCCTGTGCAGTAGTGCTGAATTTTCAATTACCTTAGTAGCACATTAGTAGAGTTGGGTGTGCTGCCTCCTCAGTGCACCACCTGCTCCTGTAGTTTCATGTCATCTGCAGTGCAAGGGAGCTCAGCTGCTCAAAAGGAGTAGAACTGATACAGCTTAACTGAGGGAGAATCAATTTCTGGTTGCGTTGTAGTTTTCAGGAAAGGCAGCTTGTAAAACCATCTATCCAGTTTCCTGCACGTTCAGGTGCAGTTATTTGCTCCTGCCTTGTTATGAAGCAGTGTACAGAGCTCCTTGTCATAGTGTCACACTCTGATTTTTGATTCATTAATTTGCAGGATCTTGTTTATCTTCTCAAGTGAGAGAAGGAGCAAGCCCACCTTGGATTTCTTGCACAACAGGAAGTATATTTCTGGTGCAAAGTTAATACCTTAAAATTGCTTCATTATGTTCTGCTTTAGTAAAGATTTCTTGTGCTGTCCTCCGCTAATAGAGTGAAAAGTCTCCATTTTCTTCAGCTTTTTTATTTTTTTTAAGCTTTTTGCCAGAAATGTCAGTATGTTCTAGCTTTCATTCGCTATAATGAATGATACAATAAATATGGCTGCAAGCAAAAGGAATCCATTTTCACCCAGACCACCTTTCTTTTAATCTTACCACAGTGTGTAGCCTAAAGACTGTGGCTAGATGAAAGTTTCATGTTACATGCTTCATAAAAGCAGCATAAGCACTTTAAATTCTGCAGTAAATATGAGGCAAAGGGTTTTTTCTGGCCTTTTGTATGTTCTCTGTGAGAAACCTCAAAGCTGCTTCTAGGTAATGACTTCCAGGTTTGACTTTTTAGATATGCTTGTTTTGAATCTCTTTTGAAATCTATTAAGAATATGAGCTGGGAGAAATTTTCAGGGGTGGTTTGTTCTTTGTAATGTCCTCATGTGAACTCATTTCAGCAGTAATTTTAGTCAGTGACAATCAGATATAATCTTTATTTCCAGAATTATAAATTTCCTAATCTAGAAAGCTTCAAATCTTGGTACCAAGGTGCCTTTAAGACTTAAGTGACCTCTCCATTCTGTCTTGTAATAGGAGCATTTCCTATCCTTGATCTCATCACACAAGTGAGGCTTCCAGAATCAAGTTCCACTGAAGAGGGCTTGTAATTGTAAAAGACTGTATGTCTTTACAGCTTTTTTTATCCCTTAAAGTGTGTTGGTTCTGGGTTCATTACTCAGATATGTCCCCTAAACCTTGTTCTGTGGTCACTGTACGATAGATCAAGGCACCCTTGAATTTGTTGTGTTTAGATATCATGGGTAAGGGTTGCAAATTAAAAATCTTGGAATGTATGAAGTAAGTCACAGGGAAAAGTATTTCCCAGAAGTTTTTTCACATAAAATAAAAATATGCCTTGTGGAGTTTGGTAATTTAGTTCATCTTTGGAATCAGTGACTATAGTCATTAGGAAAACAATGTTAAAATTCTGTTTGCACATACTTGTGAAATAGAGCAAAAAGGATTATAATTGAAACAAAGAATGCAGCACTAATGTATATGCTGAACAACAATTTTAGAAAATCAAGCAGGAAATAATTAGGTTTGAGTTTAGGCTCTTACTAGAGCTGATTAAAAATAAACCAATCCATTTGGCATGATCGATGAATCCTTGCTTCTTTTGTGAACCAATAAAATTTCCCACTCTAAATGGAGTTAGAAACACTGCTGAAGTGACACCTTTCTGCTAACACAAGTGCTTTGATGTCTGTACGTGTGAGCCCCCACAGGGACAGCCACACAAACCTCTGTTCAGCTGCCATGGCACAAATTCAGCCCTGCCCTGGGATTGGAGTGTCCCGGTGTGGCCTCACCCTTCCTTTGAGGAGCCTGCTACACTTCAGTGATTTTAGGGGTAGGGCTGAGGTGACTCCTCACCCTTTGTCACTCTGGGGAAGTTCAGCACCCATCAGTGTGGCTTCCAAAAGTTCCCATGGGAGCAGTTTATGGTACTTGGAAGTCCCTGAGTCTGGGCATTAAAGGGTTCAGCAAAGCTTGTAGGGCAGTTGGCTTTCAAAAACCCTGATCTGCAGTGTGGGACAAGCTGCTGCTGCTGCTGCTCTGAAAGGGGAAATGAACATGAATGTTGTAACAGCAAACCATGGCTGGATTGCCAGTGGTTTAAAAACACGTTTTGTGAATGTGCACATGTTATAAATGTGCCTATTTCACAAAAATCATGTTAACCTCTCTTTTGAAAAGTAATTTGAAATTATGATTTTTTCTGTGTTAGTTTAGAAGACTTCTATTATTATTATGCATAATGTTATAAAATATTAATTGGTGTTGCCATTTCTATGTAGGCTTTCAAAGAGACAAATGTTAAGAAAAAATGCATTTTACTTGAGAAATACTTGCTGTAAATCATATGTGATATAGAGTATTATATAGTTTTAGGGCATCGTGGATCATCTATATCCCAGTTAACACATTCTTATGAGATTCTTTGTGCTTATTACCTTTTAAATATTACATTAGCTTTGTTTTTTTTCTCAGATGAGGGTATGCAGCAAAGGCAAGTTAACTTCCTTTGAAATGTATCAGGATTGGTATTGAAAGTAATCCAGATCACATAATAGATAGTGAAGGCAATCTAGATGGCATGAGCAAAAAAAAATGTGTTTTGAGTATCATCATATTTCTCTTGAGAGAATTCAGTGATGTAGAAGGTTTACAGATGTTTAACAAGTCCTTAACAGGTCACATAATTTTTAGAATTTAACTCTGGGGAAGTGTCTGCCCGGAACTTATTAGCAGGTGTAGAATGATTTGTAGATACAGTTTTGAATTTCTCACCAATTTCTGGAGCTTGTATTTACACCAGATTCTATGAGAATTCCATGTAGAAGATGCATAGAGAGTCCATTCTGTCAAAAACAGTGGGACTGCAAGTTTCATATTCCTTCACAAAGCAAATAGCTACCTCAGAGATCCTTTTTTTTTTTTTTTTTTTTTTTTTT